>JAJEJH010000111.1:0-263587 GCA_026122585.1 Anacardium occidentale | reverse complement strand
TAACTTGAACAATATTGTGAGAATGCATCACAAAATGAACATCAACATACCAACAAACAGGGGCCAGAAAGGTCGGCACTCTTGCGAATGAGTGTACGGAGTGATATACCGTGTTTCATCGTACTGCCCTTCATTGCAAAGAATTAGTTCTGAATCAACATCCAAATTCTAAAACACTAAGCCACTTCTACGAAAACCCAATTTTAGTAGGACTTACCTGTATAACAAAATCCACTGGCATCCTTTGACAATATTTGGAAGGGATGACTGCAAGAATTCATACAGTTCTGGTGTAATAAAAGAAGAGTCATCTGTGAGATTAGATAAAAGTTTTGTCCGACTAGATAGGTCATTTACTTCTGCAAATGCATCAGAATCACCACTACTACTCCCAGAGGCACAGTCCTTATATTCGTTATTAGGACTACCTGGTTGCTTATTCTCACTTACTGGATTCCCTTGCTTATTCTCATTAACTGGACAATTTTGCTTAACTGGACTACCTGTGATACATTCTTCATAATTATCCAACCGGTCATTTTGCTGAACAAAATCTTCACTATTTTGTCTAACCGAAAGTGAAGGAACTGATTTGAGATCACATTGCTGTTTTTCAGATTTAGAATCATTAGAGCTTGCCAAAGGAACAATGAAGGAAAAATAAGATGACAAAGAATTCCCCCCTCTAGAGTACTATCTCACCTACACAATTATACCATGTCACAAATCAAGCTCACCAAAGTGTACAAACTGAAAATAAAGTAAAGCAGCCATTAAAACAAGGAAAGAGAGTTAAAATTGAAAAAAAGGGAAACTTTTAGGTTTATGTTTTTTGATTATGTATTCTCCATCTCTAAGGAAGGGAAAACATCCACTCAGCTAGATTAAATGACATATACTTGTTAAGCAAAAGCCTTGCCTTGAACAATGATAATACATGCATACCGCAATTGCTCATATACACAGAAGGCACGATAAGTTACTTCTGCAACTATCTGATTACATACCGTGAAAAACAACCCAAAAAAAAAAAAAAAAAGCTCAGTACAAAACTCAGTATTTTACTTCAATGTGACACAAACTTCCAACTCTGAATTTAAACCCACACGGATCAACAACTCTCTAAACCCTTGAATCAAACTAGGTAAACAGTTTTTTGCTTTTTATAAAAAAATAATAATAATAATAATCAAACTAATGATTTCCTATATATTACATTGCAAAAAATCAGTACTAACCATGTACCCACTTTTTCTCCATCTTTTCACATAGTTTCTTCTTTTAAATTACCAAACAGAGATCACATCTATCATGTCTGTTATATAACTTCATAGTCAATTCAAAACCGAACTAAATAAATAATAACGCCTCCTACAGAAACCAATAGGTGTTAAATTAAATTCCAATAATGCAATATAATTAAAATCCGCAACACAACATCAACTTAAAAGAAAGTAGTTGATCACAATGAATTGAGCTTTTCAATTACCTGAGGATGTTGAAGAGGAGACGGAAGCGAATCAGCAAAGAGACGAGAAATCTTGCCTGTAACTTTTTCTTTGAACGTATACATATCTGTTTCTGAGACTTGAATTTTAGGTTTTGCGGAAAGAGGGGAGTGGACAAAATAAATAGGTGATTTTGGACCGAAACGTAAACGGAAGTTTGATTGGTCGTTGGCTGTTTGTTTCTCTTCCGTTTCGGCACGTCTCCCCTTTCAATTTAATTTAAACCTTCGATTTGAGTGGGAAATCGGGGTCCAACTGCCCTTCAATATCTCATTTTCCAGCTACGAAAATAACAACCGAGAAGAAACAAATAAAAAGATTCGACCACCGTGATGGGTGCTGATTTGGGTGGACTTTTTCTTGTTAGTGACTTGACTTCATTAAATCCCATCCTTTTCAAGTAAAATCAAACTAAAAAAAAATTAAATCATATAAATATAAAAATTATAATTATCATAACTGTTTTGATTTTTAAATTTATTTAATTTTAAAATAAAATTATATTGTAATATGTTCAAAATATATTTTCATAGTTTTATACTAATAAATTAAGTTAATATTATTTATTATTTGTTAAAATAATTTAATACTATTTTTAGTTATTTTAATAATAAAATATATTTATAAGTCATATTTTATTAAGCACGTTAACAACTTATCAACCACGATAATTATTTATCAGCTATTTATAAATATTTTAATCAAATACATAACTATTTAAAATTTCGAATGTTTATAAGCGTAATTTCTAATATTTATAAGTTAGGTAAAAAAAGTTCAAAATATTCTCTTTTCTTTCAATTTATATCTTTATTCTCCGTTCATTCGAACTTATATCCTCTTGTTTGAACAACTTACTCCTGTTGTCATTCAAACTAGCCTTTGAGGATTATAAAGCCAAATATTGTTCATTGATTCTCTTCTCTTCTCTTATTTTTAGTTTTTTAGTCTCAACTAAAATTTGAAGTGATTCTACCGATTTGTTTCACAAGATATCCATCCAATAAAATCAATATGAATCCATACCTTTTTTGCTCACAAAAAAGAAAAAAAAAATCATCCACTTATTTTTTGTTTTTTAAATAAAAAACCATTAAATCAAGGTGTACATGCTTGATTGTACTCAAGGCTAAAGCCATCATGCCTAGCTTTAATAATGGGGATACCCAAACGAGACTATTTTCCTAAGCTAGAGTCAACAATAAGACAAAGTTTGTAAAAATACAAATTTTGATGAACAATATTGACCCGTGAATTTTTAAGATCTATAGTATGACTTATAATAAAATAACATATATTTTTATGAGTTTTTCGATAGGTTAAATGGTTATAAATAAAACACTTACTAATTTTTTAAGTTGTTTTTATAAGTCGTATCATATTGGTCCATGAGCCTTTTTGTGAGACTTTGACCGAACTTGCTCAATTGAAGAACCATGTCAAGCTTGGGTCATGCCTAAAATTTGTGCTTGAGCCACCCATGCTCATTGCCTCCTATACCCCAGGGCCATGTCGGCCCCAGCCCTTTACGGTTGCTCGAAGGCAAAGTTATCAGTTATAGACTAAGCAAAGGCTTACATGATGTTTTAAAATTTTATATAGGTTGAATGACTATTTCCCACCCAAACTTTGATGAAATGCTAATTTTGATGAAAAAATGATTCTTTACTTTTTAAATTTGAAAGGTTTTTCTACCCTTCAATTATCTACTCTTGAAAATAAAAATCGTTATGTGAAAATAGAAAGATTAATTTTTATGGGTTTAAATAACAATATTTTTTTAAAATTTTTTGTATATCCCTTCTTCTCCTTTTTGTAACACTCAATTTAAAGAAAAACACTTAAAAAGCTTATTGGATGGGACAACATTGTTTAAAAAAAAATTACAATGATATTATGAAGGTTGGGCAAGCAACAACAAAGGTGGATGGTTGAATAAAGCAAACGAAAACAACCAAAACCAAAAATCATAACGATATTCATTTAACTAATCTCAAGCAAAAAAATAACAATCTAAACCACCAATCAGAATGACAATATGACAATTCAAACAAATTATTCACTAATCCAACAATGATAATAACATAATGGTTGAAGTAGTAACATTGACTTAAACATTTATCCAATAACGACATTAGTAGAATGATGAAAAAGATGAGATAAATAATAATAAAAAGGTGAAGGATGAGTGTTGGACACGAAAAAAGTTAAAACAACAACATATAATCTAAAAATTAATATCGAAAGAGAAATCATAACAAGTGTCGGATGAAATCATTGCTAAATCTAAGTTTCAATATTGACTATGAAATAGAAGAGTGATATCTGTATTAAGTATTCAAGATAGTTTGATGATCTCATCAAGAAAGATCAACTAGTAATTTGTTAAGCTGGTTGAAGTTACATGTGATTCCAACCTTAAGTTGTGTCAATGCAAATTTTCGTCTACTTCTTTTTTACTCTAATTTTTTCTAGGAAATCACCTGTGTTTTTCATGGTTTCTTTGAGCATCCATGGGATTGGAGCAGCAAAGCATATAAGCCGAATTAGTAAGAGTTTAGTGGTCTTGATCTTGCAATTATCAGGAGAAGAATCCATTAATGGTGGATGATTAGAAGGACTCATTTCATTGCCAAAAGAGCGTAATCTTATAATCTTACTTACCCCCAAAAACACCTTCAAAAGTCACCCATTCAATTTACAAAACAACAAATTAACAAAACATTCTATTGACACGTCAAGTTAATGAAATAGAGAGAACAAAGCATAACTGCATCTCGGTATCGCGAAATATCTCCTGGCAAGCCATGACGACGAAACATGGGTGACCACCATTAATAGTATTTCACAGTTTCAGATCATAACAAGTTTTAGTTATAGAAATTTAAGATTAAAAGAGAGAACAGTGTAAAGGATCTGTTTCAGTTGGAGAAGAGGTGAGGACAAGAAAGTATAGAGGGAAGAAAGGGAAGAGAAAAAAAAAAATAGAGGACACGAAAAATTCCTTTTGATTTTAGGGTGTGCATTCAAAGCTTAGACATTTAACACCCTAAGCCTAAACCCATTTACGTAGAGCCTTAATTTAGGTTTAATGGTTATATGAATTATTCTAAAATTAATTAAATTTATTTACCGTCCATAAGAATAACTTTTTAAGATGAATTAAATTTGAATAAATTTAAATCAAGATTGAGTTAAAGAATTTGACTTATTTTATAATTGAATCGAGATTTAACTTGTAAACAAAACGAATAGTTTAATTTAATTTAAATTTGACTTGTAACTCAATTTATATTATGTCAAATAATTATTAAAATAATATTATTTTGTTTATTATTATATGAAAATGATATCATTTTATTAATTAGTCATAAATTTAAATTATGACAACGAATTACATATTCAAACAATAAAATAAAATTAAAATATAATTAAATTCAAATTAAACTATTTTTATTCGAATCAAACTCAAATTATAATTAATTTTGGCTCCATAAAGTTAAATTAAATTAATTTTTATTCAAATTAAATGCATATTAAGAGATGTTCCACCTCAATTTATCCCTCACTAGGCCCTCCTCCTTCAACACTAGATAAGGTAGTGTTTGGCATAATGTTCAATTATTAATTATTCTGCACAATTATAATGATAGTTTTTTATTAATTATGAATTAAAATTGAAGGACTCAAAAGAAGGAGTTGAGTATGAAATTTATATTTATTTGGGTGAGGGTTAGGAATGGGACAATGCAACATAATAATTTATTGTTGCTTTTATTGATGTTATGGTTAAAAACAGTGAATAATTTAGTATTTGTAGTAAATTCTGCCATGATTAATGATATTAATTAATTCCATAAGCTGTCATTTTCATACAAAATCAAAACTATATTTTATTAAGTCATGTGATGAGGACACTCTGTTGAATATACCGACACTGGATGGAAGAATTCTATGAGAAGAAGGAAAGAGCTTATTTAATTCAGTTGATCTGTGAATCCCTTTCTGTTCTTATCCTTTAAGAGATTGTTTTTTGAAAAAAAAAAAAAAAAACAGCAAAAAAACCACTGTAATAAAAAAAATGGTTTCAGTGTTTCTATGAAAAATGAATATTTAATGATTTTTTTATGTTTTTTTTGTTGTCTGTACATTGTGAATTGTCTATTGTGACCATACCTTGTGGAGAGCAAAAGATGCCTTCACATCACATCTCTCTACATCTGGGCCATTCAAACCGAAAGTTTTCTGATGTTTTGTTTTGAAGAAACTTGAAGAACAGAAACCAAAGCAAAAACTTAACAGACCCCTGGTTCCTACGTCCACTTGAGAAATCTTCTAAAAGATCTCGCCTTTACAAGAGGCTGACATGATTTGATCAATTTTAAGTTGTTCTTCAGATGGGTTTTACCTCAAAACCTCAGCTTTTACTCATTTTGAGCTTGTTTTTCTTTGCAAATCTTGCTGAATCTGCTACTGATTACTCTAAGTTGGTGTATAAGGGCTGTGCAAAGCAAGTTTTTCAAGATCCAACTGGGGTCTATTCGCAAGCTCTTTCAGCTCTCTTTGGTTCTTTGGTTTCACAGTCCACAAAGGCCAAGTTTTTCAAGACTACTTCTGGTAGTGGCCAGACCTCCATTAATGGTCTTTTTCAATGCAGAGGTGATCTCAGTAACAGTGACTGTTACAGCTGTGTGAGCAAGCTCCCAACTTTGTTGGACAGGTTGTGTGGCAAAACTGTTGCTGCAAGAGTTCAACTTCTTGGGTGCTATATGCTCTATGAGGTTAATGGGTTTGCTCAGGTTTCTGGTATGGAGTTGTTGTACAAAATTTGTGGGGGAACGAATGTGAGGGGAAGTGGATTTGAAGAGAGGAGAGATGCAGCTCTTCAAGTGATGGAAAATGGTGTGGTTACTGGCCATGGATTTTATACTAGTAGCTATCAGTCTGTGTATTTGTTGGCTCAATGTCAAGGTGATTTGGGAGATTCAGATTGTGGTCAATGTGTGACGACTGCTGTTCAGAAAGGTCAAGTTGAGTGTGGGAGCTCCATTTCAGGCCAAGTTTATCTCCATAAATGCTTTATTAGTTATAGTTATTATCCCAATGGAGTCCCCAGGAGACAATCTTCATCTTCATCCTCATCTTCAGATTCATCAGGTAAACCAGAGAAACTGATCTCAATGGGGCTTTTTTCAGATGATGTTCAGTTATTGAAATTATTGTTCTATCTGCAATGTGTTTGATTGATGTAGGGCCAGGGCCAAATACAGGAAAGACAGTGGCTATAATATTAGGAGGGGCAGCAGGAATTGGATTTATAGTTATATGTTTGATGTTTGCTAGAAATTTAATGAAGAAACCTGATGGTATGCACATTTTTAGAGATGATATTAATCTTATTATGCATCTTATTGGTGAAAATCTAGTTTAAATTATTGTTGCTTATATGTTTGAATCTACTATTTTCTGCAGATGATTGAGGAAATAGTTTGTTCTAAAGAGGCAGAGAGAGGGAGAGAGAGAGAGGGCTCTTTTTGAGGTGGATTGTTTCTATATTTTGTTTCTTCCTTTGTTAGTGGGTTTTTGTAATGCACAGAATTTATGAAGAAAAAGAGAAAGAAAAAAGGAAGGGGGAAACTGTTGGGTTTTGATGTTACATTTTGATGAAGAAGTAACATTAGGCCTGCCTTAAGGGCATAAATTTGTAAACATGAATTTTTTCAGTGAGGTGAAAAGACGATATGATAATGAATGAATGTATGTTCAGTTTGATTTTACCTTCTTTTTTTTAATCTGCAAAGCCATGTGGGTGTGGCCATTGCTTCATTTTCCTCACCACTTTATGCTTTTTAGAAAGTAGCAATGCCTCTCACTTCTCTTCCCATAAACACAGGCTGAGATGTTGACTGAATCATATTTTTAATTTCCATATTGGCATTGTTGATGATAAAAATGCCCATATTTCAAAAGCAAAATCAGAATGTTTTACTTCTAGTGAATAAAATTA
The DNA here is from genome assembly GCA_026122585.1 of Anacardium occidentale. NCBI lineage: Eukaryota > Viridiplantae > Streptophyta > Magnoliopsida > Sapindales > Anacardiaceae > Anacardium > Anacardium occidentale. The sequence continues at coordinate 256,072 of JAJEJH010000111.1, read as the reverse complement.
TTCACTCAGATTGATGACCATATAGAAACTAACCCAAGATTGACACTTTTGAACATGTTAAAGTTTAGGACCCAGAAACTTTCACTTTACTTCTTTATCAGAACTATTTCTGCATATCAATCTTAAAATACAAGACATCTTTGGGAAATAGTTGACCTTTTTTTCTGGGCCAAAGATGATTGATTCTAAACTAATAATTGAAGGAAGTGTTGTTTAAACAAAATCATTCCACATAGGAAGCACCAGATAACTGTAAATTCTTTTCCCCTTTTTACCTAAAACTGTGGTATAGTATACTTTGTTTCTGCCAAGCCAAACCAAGTTCAAATCCCAGTGAAAAGAATATACATACAGCTAGCTGCAATCAACAAAATTTGGCAGCAAGCTAAACCAATATGCTTTTGTGTGCTTTGTGGGTCTCTACTTTGGCACTTAGTTTTCAGTAGTATGTTCTTTTACCTGGGAAAAAACTGGCTTGTAAGGGAATGATTCCTTACCTATATATATGATATTAAATTAGGATGGATAAAAAAATAAAACAGAATCTTTAAATTATACTTTGATAATGGTAGTAACTTGAGTTCAAAGAGTCTTGAATATAAAATTCATTCTACTGCTTCTAAGTTTATATTATTGTATTGGAAAGGATTAGAAGAATGTTGTGTCTTTTGTAGTGGCAATCAAGGCTTAGTAACAAACATCTAATTTAGGATAGAGATGGTAACACAACGGATAGGGTCGAATAGTCTAATCTTTGTCTTCGTCTCTACAAAGGAAACATTTTCTTATCTAGACTTTGTCCTTGATAGGGGATGATGATAAATCTCTATTCTTTTCTCATGAAAAAAAATTTTCTCTGTTTTTCTTTTCTATTGTTGTTAAAAAATAAATAAAATATTTATTAGGTTTCAAAATATATTTATAACAATTTAAAACTTTTTAAAACAGTTTAGTATTTAAAAAATTTTGAGATATACGAAGAGATGAACCAAATATCTTGATATTTGCAGCGATTTATCGTTTTTAGATAAATGATTGGATGTGAACGGGAGCCAATCCATCTAATTCATGAAACTTCATGTATTTGCACCAAAAATCTTAAGAATTGTTGTCCACTTTGTATCAATTAGTTTTGGCAGATATTGATATAAAACGAATTAAAAATTAGATATCGATCAACACATGATTAGAATTGATACATGACCTAAAGGAATAATCAACGAATAATTGGAGATCGACGAACGATTATGATTGACACATAATCTAAAATACAATCAACTAAAGATTGAAAAGAGAACTAATCTCAATTTTGTGTTTGAAATAATATCTAAATAAAATTGTTTTACAATAAATGTTTGAGCCATTTATATAGACCTTTAATACTTATTCCTTAAGGAATTAGTATTTAACTAAAATCTTATAATATCCCTAAACAAGATAATTTAAATAAAATAAGATATTTATTTAATTAAAATACTTAAATAAAATAATATAAAAATCTTCCTAAATAAAATAAGCAACCCTAAATATAATTACATTTTGAATGTTTTTCTATACTATAGGATTCAAATATTTTTGATAGGTCTCACATCATTCTCCCCTGGTTGAAAAAAACTCGGTTTCAAAGAGTTGAATTGCAAATAATCCTCCATTGGTTAACAATTAAAAATCAACTATAAATCAAAGAGAAATAATCAACTAATGATTACAGAAAACAATGAAAACGAAAATCGAATTGAAGCTCTGAAGTTGAGCAGAAAAACGATGATTGATTTTAGGCTCTGATACCAAACTGATGTAAAACGAATTAAAGATTAGATTTCAACCGACACATTATCAAAATCAACACACGATTAAGATCGACACACAACCCACAGGAACAATCAACGAACGATCAAGATCGATACACGATTCAAAGGATAATCGACTAACGATTAAAAAGAGAACTAATTTAAATTTTGTATTTGAAATAATATTTAAACAAAACTGAATTACATTAAATATTTGAATCCTTTATATAAGCCCTTGACACTTATCAAAATATGAATTAAAATCTAAATAAAATTTCTAATTTTTATCAAAAGAGGAATCAAATTTTAAATAAAATTTTTAAATAAAATAATCTAAAAATTTCTAATTAAAATAAATTAATTATTAATTGAAATCTGAATTTTCCTTTTTAATACGAAACTTTAGAATCTTTTATGGGTTCCACGTCAGATACATTCCCTTAAGAAGACAGTTTTTGTACCAAATGGACAGATTTATACGGGCATATCACATGCCATGTGGAAGTGGTCTCTCAGTTTTTGAAACGAAATTTTCTTTCTTGGTGCCTTCATTTGTCCTTCTCTATATATGTTTTTAATTTTATCTCTCGTCGGCATCCCTTCCCTTATCTCTTCTTCACCACCAACATCTTAGAAGGGGGTAACAGCCAACACATTCAAACCAATCATACAAAAAATATTCACAGAACTCCGACAATATTTTCAAGCTTTATCTTATCATCGATTTGTGTGTCGAGAAGGTAAGAATATATTATTGGTGACTCAATATTTTTAACATGAAATACATAATAATAACTTAAAAATATCTAACGATGAACATTAACAAGATCGATTGTTAGTCAAGTTTGGTGATGGATGATGAAAAAGGATGAGTCAAGATTATTAAAAAGGAATAAATTTTTATAAAATATAAAATTATTATTTCATAAAAATTTGTATAATAAAAATAATGATCTGGCCTTGACCAAACATTTAAATTTATCGATTATTTATAAGATTTATCACTTACTGTATTATCCCATAATTTATGTAATATATGGTCTAGGTTGAAGTGAGAATTATTCAAATTTTAGAAATGTTGTAACATATTATTAAAAAAATAAATGCTTATTAATAATAATAATAAAATAAATAAATAAACAAATATTACAAAAGCATTTGCCCTTAGATGCCAACAGAAATCTAGCTTAATAAAATCTATAATATAATTGTGGGTCTATATTTCGAATAATAAAATTATGTTTAATATAAAAGCATTATTCCTATAAAAAAAAATCGAAATACACTGATAAAAAAAATCAAATTGGTGAAGTCATTAAAAAACTATTTTGGAACTAAATTTTTAATCTTAATCGATAAAATATAATTAAAATATTATATTTATTCAAAACTTCCCATTAAAAAAAATCAAGTCAGTGAGTTCAGAAGTTGGTGGGGGTTTTCAAAATGCGAAAGTGAGTATCCACGTGGCAAGTTGTGGACGGTGGCGCTTGACAGTTGTTTACATAATCAAACGAATCGTCAAACTTTCCAGCAGAACTCGTCAGACAGACACCTACAACTTATCTACAGATAGCGTGTGCGGGCCCCTCCAGCTGTAACAAAATTTATGGCGGTAAAAATCTTATGGAATGCTTTAAATAATAGTCTTTATCAATTCAGAATTCAAATCATTAAAAAATATAAAAAAAATTCTAATTAGGGGCCATATCTTGGTTATTAAAATGTTTTTATTTCTGAATATTAAAAATAAATTCCGAGGAAATGAGAATGACCGGCTATTATGGTAGCAGGTAAATAGTGAAGAAGAATCAGGCACGATACAAAGGGTGAAAGAGAGCGTGGATTCCATTCGAAAATGCTGAAGGGGGCAGGAGGCGGCGACGCTTGAGTCATTGCCCCGTTGAATTGTTGGAAGGCGTAATCAATCCCTTTAAGTGAGCATTTCAGACAATAACCTCTCAACTTCTTATATCTGAAAGCGGGGTGTCTGAATGGTCTGACAATTAATTGCTGGGTGGCTTTCGTCTTGTAAAAGAATTTGGTAGTCATGTGGTCCGCTCAGGAAATTCTCATTGAATGCACTGCCAGTCCTCTGGTTCAGTAGCTTCCTGAATATCATCACCATGGACCAAAGATATTTGTAGGAGGGTTTCTCTACATTGGCTATGCGTCAACACTCTTCCTAGTGTTTTTAGCATGACCAATTGAGCTTTATTGGTTTCAAGTCCATGCAAGGTGATGCCCATCGTCCCAGTCTTGAATTTCATCTCCATGTCCTTTAAGCTCCAAAATAAGAGGTCTCAAGGTTTGCAGTCTGACATATTGTTAACGGAGCTCCTTGGGCGAGTCCACGATATAGACTCTCTTCGGGTTGACTCATTGGACTGACAAGGAATTGGGCCAATCCGTTGATCTTGGGCCCTTGCCAATGCCATTCCAGTGGCTTCATTCAACTTTGGCGGTTGCTAGGCTTGTGCCTGCTCTTTAAGGCATTTTTTGAACGACTAAAGAACGCCCCAACTTCTTCTTCATCTTTCAAACTCATGCTCTAACTAATAATAGAACACACTGCGCTTAATACTCAGGAAGACTACCCGTCTAATTGAATTTACAGATTTCAGCAAATGAGTATTCATAGATGGAAGAACCGAACGTTTTAAGCAGCCCCTCTTTTAGCGTTTTCCGAGTGTAAAGTTTTCTGTTGTCCCGACAGTTGGGATTTGCCCTTCAAGCGGTAACTCGCTAATTAATATGTTCGTCCACGACAATATTTTGTAAGTCAAAGAATTGCTCCATCCAACTAGTCCAGGATGTAGGATCTTTAGTGCCACTATCCCTGGGAGTAACATGCCCGCTTGATCTTCCCTGTTAATGTTTCTATGAACCAGTTGAAGTCAGTTCTCGATGCCTCCTCCCTGGTATCAAATGCATGAAGCATCTCCATCATCTGTCTACTCAGGCGCTCAATTTGTTGCTCAAAACAAATGAAACACTAATCGTTTTACTCTTCAGCCATGGTTGGCTCTAACACCAAAGTTTTGTGTACCTGATTATTTCAGAAGTACTCTGTAAACTCTACAAAGCTAACATCCAATACTTGGGATCAGACGAGAAAACCCTTATAGAATCCCAACTACTCTTTATAGAACCCATGTCTAAAATGATTCTTCTGTAATCCTTGATTCACACCCGATTGAAGCACTGTTTTAGGTTTATCAATATTACAATTGTGGACCTAGTCTCTTATGCAGCAAGTTAGATGATGTTAAAAATTATGTTTCTTTTTATATTTTCTCTCTCAATGTAACATGACCAATTAGCCAATCTCCACTGTATCCTATCTTATATAAGACTCTTGTTAAAAAACTTAACCTTAACCCTATTTTTTGTGTTTGGGTATTGTGTATAATGGGTTATTTAAAAAATTGCTAGCTTTATTGACGGGTACAATCCTATAAATTATAGGATAATCCACCCTTTATTTAAAAAATTAAAAAGAACACAGGTAAAAATATAATGACAAAGATGACAACAAAAGAAAATTAAATTTGATGAAATGGAGGCAGAATAGCATTTAAGGGACACGACCAACAAACCATGAAAGAATTATTACAAGAAGCCATTAAGTAAAATTTACTAAAAGGGGACGACAACTCTAACTTGTGAAAGTTTTAAAATCTCAAAAGCTGACTAAAGGTAAGAGTAGAGTCATGGACAAAGCAATAATCATAAAGATTATGTTATGCATGATGGTTACCTTTTTAAAGGAAGTATATTGTTTGTTCTTAAAAGTAGTAGTAAGGAATTGATCTTGAAAGAAGACCATAATGGAGGATTTTCTGGCCATTTTAGGGTTACCAAAACTTTAAAGGTTGTTAAGGAACATTTTTATTGGCCTAGGATGTTAAAAGATGTGTAGACTCTTGTAGCTAGGTATGGAGCTTGTTAAAAATCTAAAAGTCAATTCAAATCTAGGTTTTATCTCCTTTTGCCTATACCTAAATCACCTCGGGAAGATTTTAGTATGGACTTTGTGATAGTCCTTTCTAGGACTCAAAGGAACAAGGACTCCATCATGGTGGTTATGGATAGGTTCTCTAAGATAGTATATATTTATTCTTTATACTAAAAGTGATAATGCCTTAAATATTGCACAATTGTTTTTCAATGAGATTGTGAGGTTACATGGTGTTCTTAGCACCATTGTATTAGATAGAACCTAAATTTTGAATCACTTTTAAAAAAACCTATAGGGAAGATTGGGGACCAAACTTCTTTTTAGCACTTTCCATCATTGCCAAACTGATGGCTAAATTGAAATAACTAATAGGACTATATGAACTATATAGAGGACTTTGGTTAGCAAGTATTTGAAGGATTGGGAACTTAAATTACCATATGTTGAATTTAGTTACAATAAGAGCCATAGCACCACTGCCGGTTATTCACCTTTTAAAGTTATATATGGTGTGAATCCTTTGACTCCTATTAACCTAACTTTATTGCCCCATGACTTTAAGCCAAGTATAGATGTTAAGGAGAAACTCAAGCAAGTGAAGAAATTGCATGAGGTAGTAAGGACACAAATTGAGAAAGCAAATAAATATGCAGGACAAAGTGCCAATAAAAATAGAATGCCAAGACTCTTTAAACTTGGAGATTTGGTTTAAGTACACTTGAGAAATGAAAGGTTTCCTAATAAGAGGAAGAACAAACTAGTACTAAGGACTAATAGCCCCTTTGAAATCCTTGAGAGAGTTAATGATAATGCTTATAAGGTGAAGCTTCTGAGTGAGTATAGACATGTTTTAGTCACTTTCAATATAAGAGATCTCAACCTGTACCTAGAAGATGACTTAGATTTGATGGCAAATCCTTACCCACTTGGGAAAGATGATATGACTGCTGACCCTAAGCCCTTAGCATACTTGATGGAGGCCAACTCCTTCATAATTCCTAACTACAGCTTCAAGACAACTTTGAGAGTTGAGCAATTTTGTTGGAAAGATGGTAATATAGCAATGTAATCAGTTGACCATTAAAATTAGTATTAATTATTTTCTGTTTCAATATGGTTGCATGGATTTTCATGTTTTCATCTTCTTTCTGTTAGATATATGTTATGGAACAATTTTAAACTGCTAGATGGCTGAAAGAAATAGTTTTTTTTTTTTCCTGGTGTCTGATTTTGGTTCCAAGACCTAGGTAGGGCTAGCTACAAATAAAGATAATATGGTTTTTACCTACATATTCTCTTGGGGCAGGTTCAGTTCTATATCATTGTCATTTATCTTAGAATTATACACTAACTTCCATTATTATTATTATTATTATTATTATTGTATTGTGGCTATATACTAGTGAATATACATGTATAAGGTTAGACTTCAGTTGCTTACTGGCATAACCAAATTGAATTTTGTCCCCAGCATGATGCTTCTTGTCGAGTGATTGCTAGACTTAAAAAGGAAAGAGATGAAGCAAGGGCATTACTTGCACAAGCTGATAGGCAAATAATGCCCATGGCATCGTCAGCATCTGTTAAGGCCAATGCTTCTGTTCTTACCAATGGGAAAAGAGGTTCTTTTCTGTATCTTATTAGGTCTACTTCTGTCTCTATTTGTTTCATAATTTCCCTCTGCTCATTTAATATCTTGTTTGAGGTCATAGCTATTGACGATGAGGATTTGGGCCCTGGTGGGAAGAAATTACGTCCTGGAATTTCATCCAGCATTATTACTACGCGAACAGATTGTAATGCAACTCTTTCACAGCAGCGGAAAAAGCGTCAGGTATTTTTTTATGTTATCTAGATTTATGCATTTGTTTTTACATCAATACTTAACTAAGTTTTTTAGGTTATTCTTTCTTTGATTATTTTCATTAACCCAACTCTGTTTTATACAATTTTAGACATGGAAGTAGTTTTAAGTTCAGTCAATAAGTTTCTGTTGACTTCTTTTTTTTGTGGTTTTTTTCCAGATTCCTCCAACTTTGTCTCCTGCTGATGCTTTGGAGAGGTATACCCAGCTTTCTAGTCATCCCCTTCACAAAACAAACAAATCCGGCATTGTTTCTATTGATATCCATTACCCCAAGGTATGGCTTTTTCCACAAATTAATTGTATTTGTCAGTCTGGATTTGTTATATTAAATATAGCTCGTGCATAGCAGTGATATAGCCTGCATCTTGTGAAGGCAGTAGGTAATTTAACTTGGGCGTAAAATTAGTTCTGCTCTGTGTGCTTTGACTCAAGTATTATGTTTCCAGTATGGCTCATAAATAACCTTATCTGACTAACGAATAAAATGAGAATTTTGAGGGTATAAAGATGTAATATTCTAATTGTACATCTTTCTCTTTGAAACTGGCTTTTTGTGATAATATTGAATTTTTAAGCAGGTATATCCAAGCCATAAACTGGGCTGATTTTTACTTGTTTATAGCTTATGGTAAGCAGGTATTTGATTGTATGGATTGAAAGATGCAATCATAACTGCAATGGGAAACTAAGAATTCAGTTGAATAGCAACCAACAGAAAAGTTATCAAGGATTGTCTGGTACATGAACTCTTCACTTAGGAGTATCAATATCAGAATCATTTACCATGGCCTTGGGCCAGCTTGCAGCATAAGAGTCAATTCAACTTAATGCTATTGCACAGGTTACTAGATGGAGAAAATATTGGATTGACCTTGCTCTGGTATCTTGAAGTAGTGAATGAGCTAAATAGTGCTAATAAATGACTTGTTTTGTAGGTTTACTTCTCTGCTTTAAGCTCTTTAGGTATTAATTACCTTTTTTGTGGTTTGCAGGATGTCATTGCAACTGGAGGGGTTGATTCAAATGCCGTACTTTTTCATCGATCATCGGGGCAGATCTTATCTACTCTGAATGGTCACTCAAAGAAGGTTCTTTTGCATTTTTTTCTTCCTTTATACTGGCTATTAATTTAATTATTTTTTATTTCCATTAAATATCTGGGATAATAGACATCTTTCTTTTATTAGGTTATTAGTGTCAAATTCGTTGCCGAAGGTATATTATTAGGTTACAGGCCTCAGTTTCTTGTTTATGATTTGTTTTTGGTGTTTTTGATTTATTGTTTTTTATTCTACGAAAGTATTACGCTTCATGAATCTTAATTACTTATTTCTGTTATATAGTATTAGAACTCGTTTACTAAAAGGATATATGGAGATGTTACAAGCCGTGCGAATTTAACGTGGAAGCTTTTGTTGTTTGTTGTTATTCTTGTTCTATAAAAGATTGCCAATTCGTATGCTGGACTTTTGAGCTTTTGAACTTAAATGCTTCATAGGAGGTTGGAAGCTGTTAAGATTTTAAGCCAGGTCATGGTTAAGTACCGAAAAACAGGCCTTGCAGCTTTTGGAATTGGTGGTTGCTATTTATGAAGTCATGTCTCAAGTATTTGTCATGGAGCAGCTATACTGATTGTTTTGATCAATGATATGGATGTCTAACTATACTGTGTATTAAATAAGTCAAGTAGGAACCTTCTGCTAGATTGTGCCATGCAATTTATAGTAACTGTATTTTCAAATAAGCCTCATTTCCAATAGTTGATGTCAGCTGCAGAATCTACTGTCTCCATGTCTTCCTATCCATGGACTTTAGTTAAGATGTGAAAATGTGCTAAAGTGTGGTCTCTGCTGCATGTTGGATTTACATTTGATCATTCCTCTATATTGATTTATTTTCAGATTCAGTGTGCTAAAGAACGCCCCAACTTCTTCTTCATCTTTCAAACTTATGCTCTAACTAATAATCGAACACACTGTGCTTAATACTCAGGAAGACTACCCGTCTTTTTGAATTTACAGATTTCAGCAAATGAGTATTCATAGATGGAAGCGCCGAACGTTTTATGCAGCCCCTCTTTTAGCGTTTTCCGAGTGTAAAGTTTTCAATTGTCCCGACGGTTGGGATTCGCCCTTCAAGCGGTAACTTGCTAATTAATGTGTTCATCCACGACGGTTGGGATTCCCTGTCAATGTTTTTATGAACCAGTTGAAGTCAGTTCTCGTTGCCTCCTCCCTGGTATTAAATGCATGAAGCATCTCCATCATCTGTCTACTCAGGCGTTCCATTTGTTGCTCACAACAAATGAAACACTGATCGTTTTACTCCTCAGCCATGGTTGGCTGTAACACCAAAGTTTTGTGTAACTGATTATTTCCGAAGTACTTTGTAAACTCTACAAAACTAACATCCAATACTTGGGATCAGACGAGAAAACCCTTATAGAATCCCAACTACTCTTTATAGAACCCTTGTCCAATATGGTTCTTCTGTAATCCTTGATTCACATCCGATTGAAGCACTCTTCGAGGTTTATCAATATTACAATTGTGGACCTAGTCTCTTGTAAAAAAACTTAATCTTAACCCTATTTTTTGTGATTGCGTGTTGTGTTTATGAGTTATTAAAAAATTATTAGCTTTGTTGATAGATAAAATCCTCTAAATTATAGGATAATCCACCCCAGATTTAAAAAATTAAAACGAACACGAGTGAAGATTTAGCGATGAAGATGACAGGAAGAGAAAATTAAATTTAGAGAAATGAAAGCAGAACAACGCTTAAGGGAAACGACCAACATGCCATGAAAGAATTACTACAAAAAGCCATAAACTAAAATTGACTAGAAGGGGACGACAACTCTAACTTGGGAAAGTTTTAAAATCTTAAAAACAACTAAAGATAGGGGTAGTGTCGTAGACAATGCAATAATCATAAAACACTAGCTTAAACCAAATTGCATCCAAAGGTATACTAGAAGGAAACGTTGTTACTAGAAAAAGACCAATGTCATGATCAATAGAATAGTAATTGTTGGGATATATTAAGGGGCAAGAAGAGACTACTGAGACATTAAACAACTAAAAGTTTTCATAGCCAAAGATCCAGGGAGGAAAGGAAGAGATTAGCCAAGCTAATTCTTATGGTTGAAACATAGTATGCTAATAAGAAAAGTGCATTATTCATGCTACTAAACAAAAGCCAAAAAAAAGGTTTCTAATATTTATATGTTAAGTGAAAGAAACTCAAAATATCCTCTCTTTTTTCAATTTGTATCTTTATTCTCCGTTAATTCGAACTTATGCCCTCTTGTTTGGACAACTCATACTTTTGTCTAGAAAAGTACTTTTTTTAGGATTACAAAACCAAACATTGTCCATTGGTTCTCTTTTCTTCTCTTATTTTTGCCTTCTCAGGGTCAAAGGAAATTTGAAGTAATTTAATTAGTTTGTCTCACAAGATATCCAGCCAATAATAATCAACATGAATCCATACCCTTTTTGCTCACAAAATCAAAAAGAAAATCATCCACCTATTTTTCATTTTTTAAGTTAAAAAAAAAACCATTAAATCAAGCTGTATATGTTTGGTTGTACTCAAGGCTAAAGTCTTTATGTCTAGCCTACCAAGGCGAGGCTATCACCTCAAGCTAAAGTTGATAATGAATCGTGTTAAAATTGGTATGATTCATTGTATCATGAGTCTCTGGCAGGTTAAAGCTCAGCAAAAATACAAGTCTTGATGAGCCATGCCAACCCGTGAAACTTGAAAGGCGTAGGGCATATAAACTTGACTAGACTTGCTTTATTCAGAAGTCAGTGAAGCTTAGGTCGATTCCAAAATTTATGCGTGAGCCAACAATGCTCACCATCTTCTGCACCCCAAGCCCATGTTGGGCCCTACGTTTTAGGGTTGGTCGAAGACAAAATTATCACTGGTAGACCAAGCAAAGGCTTGGATGATGTTAAGTTTGGCCAAACGAGATATTCCCACTCAAGGTTTCTTAAATTAAAGTTTAAAAAATCAAATACTCATTTATTTATTAAAGTTAGATAATATTTTTATTTTTTAAAATAAAAATTAAAAAATAAATTTTATAAAAATTTTAAAATATAAATTTAAAATAATATAATAAAAAAATAATGTAAAATTTTAAAAAATTAAATAAATATTCAAAAACATAGTTTCCATCACCGATAATGACGGTGGCCACCTTCAATCTCATCAAGAGACTAAAAATGACCATCTGATTCTATTGGCGATTGGATTTAATAACCAAAAAGCTAGTGGAGGTGTCTCGATCTGGTCGTCTCTACCATATAAAATAATCGGAAACAATTGGCGTCAAGCATTTCAGCCGTTTTTGGGTTTTTCCAATAGTGGAGGTGGCTAGATTTGATAACCAATAAAACTAGATGGTCGTGTCTAGCCACTTGATGAGATTAATATCAGTCGCCGCTATCGACGACGCTGATCAGTTTTTTAAATATTTATTTTTATTAATTTATTAAAATTTTATTTTAAATTTGTTTTTAATATTATTTATATTAAATTTTATTTTAATATTAATATTATTGAATTTTATAAAGGACATTCTAGTCTTTTCATAAAAAAAAAGTGGATACTTGACTTTTTAAACTTTCGGGAGTGTGAGTTGTCATTTAAAGAAACCTTGGAGAAACATGTCGTTTGGCCTTTAAGTTATATATAGGTTGAATGACTATTTTCTACTCAAACTTTGATGAACGATTTTCAACATTTCAAATTTGAAATTTTTTTTACCCTTTCAATCATTCACTCTCATAAATAAAAATTGTTACGTGAAGATTAAAAAATTATTTTTTATAGACCTAGATAACAATGTTTTCTTTTCATTTTTTAATATCCCTTTTTCTCTTTTTTGTAACATCCAATTCAAAGTAAACCACTAATGACAACGATCGTTATCATAGGAAGCACATGGGATGGGGTGGCATTGTCTAAAAGGAGTAGCAATGATATCATAAAGGTTGGGCGAGCAAAAACAAAGGTGGATGGTTGAAAAAAACAAACGAAAATAACCAAAACCAAAAATCCTAATAACATTTATTTAGCTAACCTAAAAAAAAAAACAATAACAATCTAAGCCACCAAATCAATTCAACAATATAACAACTCAAACAAATCATTTACTATCCCAACAAGGATAACAACATATTGGTTGAAATAGTAACATTGATTTAATCACTTCTCTAATAATGATATTATTGAAAGGATAAAAAAAATTAGATAAATAATAGCAGAATGGTGAGAGATGAGTGTTGGACACGATGAAGACAAAAACGATAACATACAACCTAAAAATCATGATAAAATCATTGTTAAATCTAGCTTCAAAATCAACCATGCAATAGAAGAGAGATATTTGTATTAAGTACTCAAGATAGTTTCATAATTTTATCAAGAAAGACCAACTAGTAATTTGTTGGACTAGTTGAAGTTACATGTGATTCCAACCTTAAAATTGTGTAACTGCAAATTTTCATTTATTTCTTTTCTATCCTATTTTTTCTGGGAAATCAATTGTGTTTTTCTTGGTTTCTTTGAACATCCATGGGATTGGAGAAGTAAAGCATGTAAGCCGAATTAATAAGAGTTTGGTGGCCTTGATCTTGCAATTATCAGGAGAAGAATTCATTAATGGTGGTCAACTAGAAAGACCCATTTCTTTGCCAAAAGAGCTTAATCTTAGGTTAAACACTTTGGGAAATCGCCTATTCAATTTACAAAACAACAAATTAACAAAAGATTCTATTGGCACACCAAAGTTAGCAAAACAGAGAGAACAAAGCATAACCAAATCTCAGCATTACAGAGTGTCTCCTGGCAAGCCATAAGGGTGAAACATCGATGACCACCATCAATAGTGTTTCACAATTTCATATCATAACAAGTTTTAGTTATAAAAATTTAAGATTAAAAGAGAGAGCGGTGCAGAGGATCTGTTAGTTGGAGAATAGGGGAGAGGACAAGAAAAAGGGAAGAAAGGGAAGAGAAAAAAAAATATATATAGGAGAGAGAGGAAAGCTACTTTCGACTTTAGGGTGTGCATTGTAAGTTTAGACATTTAACATCCTAAGTCTTAAACCTATTTACATAGAACCTTAGTTTAGGTTTGATGCTTATATGTTAAAATTAATTAAATTATTTTAGCCTCGCTTAGATTAATTTTTTTTGGGGTCAAATTAAATTCAAATAGACTTTAATTTAAATTTAACCTTATAATAATACTAACACAATAAATTCTTGCTATTTGTCAATTGACTTATTATCAGATTTATTGGTCAAAAAAAATATTTAAAGTTAAAACTTATATTATTTGATTGTATTAAAGCGTTTTTGATAAATTCTGCTCTAAAATTATTCTTATTATGGAATTCGATTCAAGTTATTTTTTTTTTATTAAAGCGTTTTTGATAAATCATGGCTATAACCTTTTTATAACCAAACAACTATCAATAATTCTAATGTTATAAGCTTTGTTCAATTGTAATTTTGTCTACAATAGAAAGATGTGAATTAATAAGGTTAGCGTTAGATTCAAATTAAGTTATATCAAATTCAACAGTCAGTTTAATTCAATTTTGATTGGTTTAAATTTGAATTGAGTTTGAGTCAAAATGTTTGACTTGTTTTTGAAATCGAATCAAGAGTTCAACTTAGTTTAAGTCATGAGCTAGGCGAATAGTTTAATTTGGTTCGAACTTGACTCGTGGCTTAGTTTATATTATGTCAAATAATTATTAAAATAGTATTATTTTATTTATTATTAGATAAAAATGATGTCATTTTATTAGTTAGTCATAAATTTGAACTACGAATATGAATTATAAATTCAAATGATAAATTTTAATTAAAATCGAATTGAATTCAAATTAAACCATTTCATTTGAATCAAACTGAAATCACACTTAATTTTAACTTAACAAAGTTAAATCAAATTATTTTTTATTCAAATTAACTCTGCATTAAGAGATGTTTGAACTCGATTTATCCCTTACTAGGGCCTCTTCCTTCAACACTAGACAAGTTAGTGTTCAACATAATGTTCAATTGTTAATTCTTCTATGCAATTATAATGATAGTTTTTATTAATTATGAATTAAATTTCAAGGACTTAAAAGAAGGAGTTGAGTATATAAATTTATATTTATTTGGGTGAGGGCTAGGAATGGGACAATGCAACATAATAATTAATTTTTGCTTTTATTGATGTTATGGTTAAAAACAGTGAGTAATTTAGTATTTATAGTAGATTCTGCCATGATTAATGACATTAATTAATTCCATAAGCTATCATTTTCATACAAAATCAAAACTATATTTTATTGAGTCATCTGATGAGGACAATCTGTTGAATAATACTGACAGTTGATGGAAGAATTCTATTAGGAGAAGAACAAGAACAAGCTTATTTAATTCAATTGATCTCTGAATTCCTTTCTGTTCTTACCCTTTAAGAGATTTTTTTTTTTTTTTTTTAAGCCAGCAAAGAGAACACAGTAATAAAAAAATGGTTTCACTGTTTCTATGGAAAATGATTAGTTTATGCTTTTTTTCGTGTCTGTGCATTGTGAATTGTCTGTCGATTGTGACCAAACCTTTTAGAGAGCAAAAGATGCCTTCACATCACACCCTAGTCCCCACGTTCACTTGAGGAATCTTCTAAAAGATCTCTCCTCTACAAGAGGCTGACATGATTTGATCAATTTTAAGTTGTTATTCAGATGAGTTTTATCTCGAAACCTCAGCTTTTACTCATTTTGAGCTTGTTTTTCTTTGCAAATCTTGCTGAATATGCTACTGATTACTCTGAATTGGTGTATAAGGGCTGTGCAAACCAAGTTTTCCTAGATCCAACTGGGGTCTATTCGCAAGCTCTTTCAGCTCTCTTTGGTTCTCTGGTTTCACAGTCCCCAGAGGCCAAATTTTTCAAGACTACTTGTGGCAGCGGCCAGACCTCCATTAATGGTCTTTTTCAATGTAGAGGTGATCTCAGTAACAGTGACTGTTACAGCTGTGTGAGCAAGCTCCCAACTTTGTTGGACAGGCTGTGTGGCAAAACTGTTGCTGCAAGAGTTCAACTTCTTGGGTGCTATATGCTCTATGAGTTTAATGGGTTTGCTCAGGTTTCTGGTTTGGAGTTGTTGTACAAAACTTGCGGGGAAACAACTGTGAGGGAAAGTGGATTTGAAGAGAGGAGAGATGCAGCTCTTCAAGTGATGGAAAATGGTGTGGTTACTGGCCATGGATTTTATACTAGTAGCTACCAATCTGTGTATTTGTTGGCTCAATGTCAAGGTGATTTGGGAGATTCAGATTGCGGTCAATGTGTGACAACTGCTGTTCAGAAAGGTCAAGTTGAGTGTGGGAGCTCCATTTCAGGCCAAGTTTATCTCCATAAATGCTTTATTAGTTATAGTTATTATCCCAATGGAGTCCCCAGTCAACAACCTTATTTACCTTCACCAGGTTAAACCAGAGAAACTGATCTCAATGGGGCTTTCTTCAGATGATGTTCAATTATTGAAATTATTGTTCTATCTGTAATGTGTTTGATTGATGTAGGGCCAGGGCGATGTACACGGCGAAATACGTGGCGAAATACGGCAAGGACAGTGGCTATAATATCAGGAGGGGCAGCAGGAATTGGATTTATAGCTACATTTTTGAAGTATAAAATGAAGCCCCACCGTTGCCCGCCCCCGCCCCCGTGCCAGTGCCAGTGCCCGTGCCCGTGGCTGTCCCCGTGCCCGTGCCCATGCCACGCCCCCGCCCATTTATATTCGTACTACATGTGTTCATTATAATTGAAAAGCTTTTCAAGTAATTCAATGTATTTAATAATAATTGAAAAGCTTTTCAGGTAATTCAATATATTTAATAAAATGTCATGAAATTTTTTTTCTTGATGCCTTCATCTGTCCTTCTATATGTCTTTTTAATTTATCTGTGGTCAGCATCCCTTCCCTTATCTCATCTTCGCCACCAACATTTTAGAAGGGGTACCCACCAACACATATTATGTTAGGGGTGACCGGTGACTCAATATTTCTAACACGAAAATGTCTAATAGTAACTTAAATTTCTAATGATCGACATTAATAAGAATAGTTGTTATTAAAGTTTGGTGATCGACGATAAAATATGATGAATTAAAAGAGAAATAATTAAGACAATTTATCGATCATATTTCATTATTTTAAATAACAATTTATCAATTAAGACAATTGTTATCTAAAAGAGTGATTAAAAGAAGAATAAGTTTGAAATAATAAAAAATAATTAGGTTACTAGTGTCAAATTTGTTGTCGAAGGTGACCAATTATTAATATGTTCAACAGATAAGACAAGTGATGTTCAACTTTACAAGCTTCAGTTTCATGTTTATGATTTGTTTATGGTGTTTTTGATTTATTGTTTTTTATTCTACGAAAGTATTATGCTTCATGAATCTTAATTACTTATTTATGTTATTTAGTATTAGAACTCGTTTACCAAAAGGATATATGGAGATGTTACAAGCCATGCGAATTTAACGTGGAAGCTTTTGTTGTTTGTTGTTATTCTTGTTCTATAAAAGATTGCCAATTCGGATGCTGGACTTTTGAGCTTTGAACTTAAATGCTTCATAGGAGCTTGGAAGCTGTTAAGATTTTAAGCCAGGTCATGGTTAAGCACCGAAAAACAGGCCTTGCAGCTTTTGGAATTGGTGGTTGCTATTTATGAAGTCATGTCTCAAGTATTTGTCATGGAGCAGCTACACGGATTGTTTTGATCAGTGATATGCATGTCTAACTGTACTGTGTATTAAATAAGTCAAGGAGGAACCTTCTGCTAGATTGTGCCAGGCAATTTATAGTAACTGTATTGTCAAATAAGCCTCATTTCCAGTAGTTGATGTCAGCTACAGAATCTACTGTCTCCATGTCTTCCTATCCATGGACTTTAGTTAAGATGTGAAAATGTGCTAAAGCGTGGTCTCTGCTGCATGTTGGATTTACATTTGATCATTCCTCTATATTGATTTATTTTCAGATTCAGTGTGCTAAAGAACGCCCCAACTTCTTCTTCATCTTTCAAACTTATGCTCTAACTAATAATAGAACACACTGTGCTTAATACTCAGGAAGACTACCCGTCTTTTTCAATTTACAGATTTCAGCAAATGAGTATTCATAGATGGAAGCGCCGAACGTTTTATGCAGCCCCTCTTTTAGCGTTTTCCGAGTGTAAAGTTTTCTGTTGTCCCGAGTTGGGATTCGCCCTTCAAGCGGTAACTTGCTAATTAATGTGTTCATCCACGACGGTTGGGATTCCCTGTCAATGTTTTTATGAACCAGTTTTAGTCAGTTCTCGTTGCCTCCTCCCTGGTATTAAATGCATGAAGCATCTCCATCATCTGTCTACTCAGGCGTTCCATTTGTTGCTCAAAACAAATGAAACACTGATCGTTTTACTCCTCAGCCATGGTTGGCTGTAACACCAAAGTTTTGTGTAACTGATTATTTCCAAAGTACTCTGTAAACTCTAGAAAACTAACATCCAATACTTGGGATCAGACGAGAAAACCCTTATAGAATCCCAACTACTCTCTATAGAACCCTTGTCCAATATGATTCTTCTGTAATCCTTGATTCACACCCGATTGAAGCACTCTTCTAGGTTTACCAATATTACAATTGTGGACCTAGTCTCTTATGTAGCAAGTTAAATGACGTTAAAAATTATGGTTCTTTTTATATTTTTTCTTTCAATGTATCATAACTAATTAGTCAATCTATACCGTATCATATATTGTATAAAACTCTTATAAAAAACTTAATCTTAACCCTATTTTTTGTAATTGCGTGTTGTGTTTAATGAGTTATTAAAAAATTATTAGCTTTGTTGATAGATAAAATCCTCTAAATTATAGAATAATCCACCCCAGATTTAAAAAAATAAAACGAACACAAGTGAAGATTTAGAGATGAAGATGACGGGAAGAGAAAATTAAATTTGGAGAAATGGAGGCAGAATAGCGCTTAAGGGAAAGGACCAACAAGCCATGAAAGAATTACTACAAAAAGCCATAAACTAAAATTGACTAAAAGGGGACGACAACTCTAACTTGGGAAAGTTTTAAAATCTTAAAAACAACTAAAGATAAAGGTAGTGTCGTATACAATGCAATAATCATAAAACACTAGCTTAAACCAAATTGCATCCAAAGGTATACTAGAAGGAAACGTTGCTACTACAAAAATATCAATGTCATGATCAATAGAATAGTAATTGCTGGGATATATTAAGGCGTGGGAAGAGACTACTGAGACATTAAACAGCTAAAAGTTTTCATGGCCAAAGATCCAGGGAGGAAAGGAAGAGATTAGCCAAGCTAATTCTTATGGTTGAAACATAGTATGCCAATAAGAAAAGTGCATTATTCATGCTACTAAACAAAAGCAAAAAAAAAAAAAGGTTTCTAATATTTATATGTTAAGTGAAAGAAACTCAAAATATCCTCTCTTTTTTCAATTTGTATCTTTATTCTCCATTAAATCGAACTTATGCCCTCTTGTTTGGACAACTCATACTTTTGTCTAGAAAACTACTTTTTTTAGGATTACAAAACCAAACATTGTCCATTGGTTCTCTTTTCTTCTCTTATTTTTGCCTTCTCAGGGTCAAAGGAAATTTGAAGTAATTTAATCAATTTGTCTCACAAGATATCCAGCCAATAATAATCAACATGAATCCATACCCTTTTTGCTCACAAAATCAAAAAGAAAATCATCCACCTATTTTTCATTTTTTAAGTTAAAAAAAAACCATTAAATCAAGGTGTATATGTTTGGTTGTACTCAAGCCTAAAGTCTCTATGTCTAGCCTACCAAGGCGAGGCTATCACCTCAAGCTAAAGTTGATAATGAATCGTGTTAAAATTGGTATGATTCATTGCATCATGAGTCTCTGGCATGTTAAAGCTCAGCAAAAATACAAGTCTTGATAAGCCATGCCAACCCGTGAAACTTGCAAGGCATAGGGCATATAAACTTGACTTGACTTGCTTTATTCAGAAGTCAGTCAAGCTTAGGTTGTGAGCCAACAATGGTCACCGTCTTCTGCACCCCAAGCCCATGTTGGCCCCAACACTTTAGGGTTGGTCAAAGACAAAATTATCACTTGTAGACCAAGCAAAGGCTTGGATGATGTTAAGTTTGGCCAAACAATATATTCCCACTTAAGGTTTCTTAAATTAAAGTTTAAAAAATCAAATACTCATTCATTTATTAAAGTTTGATAATATTTTTATTTTTTTTAAAATAAAAATTAAAAAATAAATTTTATAAAAATTTTAAAATATAAATTTAAAATAATATAATATAAAAATAATAAAAAATTTTAAAAAATTAAATAAATATTCAAAAATATAGTTTCCATCACCGATAACGACGGTGGCTACCTTTAATCTTATTAGGAGACTAGAAATGACCATCTAATTCTATTGACGATTGGATTTTGTCACCAAACATCTAACAGAGGTGTCTAGATCTGGTCACCTCTACCATTTAAAATAATCGAAAACAGTTGGTGTCAAACATTTTAGTCGTTTTTGGGTTTTTCCAATGGTAGAGGTGGCTAGATTTGATAACCAATAAAACCAGATGGTCGTTTCTAGCCACTTGATGAGATTAATATCGGTCACCGCTATTGATGACGTTGATCGGTTTTTTAAATATTTATTTTATTTTTTATTTTTATTAATTTATTAAAATTAAAATTATTATTTTATTTTAAATTTGTTTTTAATATTATTTATATTAAATTTTATTTTAATATTAATATTATTGAATTTTATAAAGGATATTTTAGTCTTTTTATAGAAAAGAGTGGATACTTGACTTTTTAAACTTTCGGGAGTGCGAGATTGTCATTTAAAGAAACCTTGGAGGGACACTGTCATTTGGCCTTTAAGTTATATATAGGTTGAATGACTATTTTCTACTCAAACTTTGATGAACGATTTTCAACATTTCAAATTTGAAATTTTTTTTACCCTTTCAATCATTCACTCTCATAAATAAAAATTGTTACGTAAAGATTAAAAAATTATTTTTTATAGACCTAGATAACAATGTTTTCTTTTCATTTTTTAATATCCCTTTTTCTCTTTTTTGTAACATCCAATTCAAAGTAAACCACTAATGACAACGATCGTTATCGTAGGAAGCACATGGGATGGGGTGGCATTGTCTAAAAGGAGTAGCAATGATATCATAAAGGTTGGGCGAGCAAAAACAAAGGTGGATGGTTGAAAAAAACAAACGAAAATAACCAAAACCAAAAATCCTAATAACATTTATTTAGCTAACCTAAAAAAAAAACCAATAACAATTTAAGCCACCAAATCAATTCAACAATATAACAACTCAAACAAATCATTTACTATCCCAACAAGGATAACAACATATTGGTTGAAATAGTAACATTGATTTAATCACTTCTCTAATAATGATATTATTGAAAGGATAAAAAGAATTAGATAAACAATAACAGAATGGTGAGAGATGAGTGTTGGACACGCTGAAGACAAAAACGATAACATACAACCTAAAAATCATGATAAAATCATTGTTAAATCTAGCTTCAAGATCAATCATGAAATAGAAGAGAGATATTTGTATTAAGTACTCAAGATAGTTTCATAATTTTATCAAGAAAGACCAACTAGTAATTTGTTGGGCTAGTTGAAGTTACATGTGATTCCAACCTTAAAATTGTGTAACTGCAAATTTTCATCTATTTCTTTTCTACCCTATTTTTTCTGGGAAATCAATTGTGTTTTTCTTGGTTTCTTTGAACATCCATGGGATTGGAGAAGTAAAGCATGTAAGCCGAATTAGTAAGAGTTTAGTGGCCTTGATCTTGCAATTATCAGGAGAAGAATTCATTAATGGTGGTCAACTAGAAAGACCCATTTCATTGCCAAAATAGCTTAATCTTAGGTTAAACACTTTGGGAAATCGCCTATTCAATTTACAAAACAACAAATTAACAAAACATTCTATTGGCACACCAAAGTTAGCAAAACAGAGAGAACAAAGCATAGCCACATCTCAACATTACAGAGTGTCTCCTGGCAAGCCATGAGGGTGAAACATCGACGACCACCATCAATAGTGTTTCACAATTTCATATCATAACAAGTTTTAGTTATAAAAATTTAAGATTAAAAGAGAGAGTGGTGCAAAGGATTTGTTAGTTGGAGAAGAGGGGAGAGGACAAGAAAAAGGGAATAGTTTAAGTCATGAGTTAGACGAATAGTTTAATTTGATTCGAACTTGACTCGTGGCTTAGTTTATATTATGTCTAATAATTATTAAAACAATATTATTTTGTTTATTATTAGATAAAAATGATGTCATTTTATTAGTTAGTCATAAATTTGAATTACGAATATGAATTACAGATTCAAATGATAAATTTTAATTAAAATCAAATTAAATTCAAATTAAACCATTTCATTCGAGTCAAACTCAAATCACACTTAATTTTAACTTAACAAAGTTAAAATAAATTATTTTTTATTCAAATTAACTCTGCATTAAGAGATGTTTGAACTCGATTTATCCCTTACTAGGGCCTCTTCCTTCAACACTAGACAAGTTAGTGTTCAACATAATGTTCAATTGTTAATTCTTCTACGCAATTATAATGATAGTTTTTATTAATTATGAATTAAATTTCAAGGACTTAAAAGAAGGAGTTGAGTATATAAATTTATATTTATTTGGGTGAGGGCTAGGAATGGGACAATGCAAGATGAGGACAATCTGTTGAATAATACTGACAGTTGATGGAAGAATTCTATTAGGAGAAGAACAAGCTTATTTAATTCAATTGATCTCTGAATTCCTTTCTGTTCTTACCCTTTAAGAGATTTTTTTTTTTTTTTTTCAGCCAGCAAAGAGAACACAGTAATAAAAAAATGGTTTCACTGTTTCTATGGAAAATGATTAGTTTATGCTTTTTTTCGTGTCTGTGCATTGTGAATTGTCTGTCGATTGTGACCAAACCTTTTAGAGAGCAAAAGATGCCTTCACATGACACCCTAGTCCCCACGTTCACTTGAGGAATCTTCTAAAAGATCTCTCCTATACAAGAGGCTGACATGATCTGATCAATTTTAAGTTGTTATTCAGATGAGTTTTATCTCGAAACCTCAGCTTTTACTCATTTTGAGCTTGTTTTTCTTTGCAAATCTTGCTGAGTATGCTACTGATTACTCTGAGTTGGTGTATAAGGGCTGTGCAAACCAAGTTTTCCTAGATCCAACTGGGGTCTATTCGCAAGCTCTTTCAGCTCTCTTTGGTTCTCTGGTTTCACAGTCCACAGAGGCCAAATTTTTCAAGACTACTTGTGGCAGCGGCCAGACCTCCATTAATGGTCTTTTTCAATGTAGAGGTGATCTCAGTAACAGTGACTGTTACAGCTGTGTGAGCAAGCTCCCAACTTTGTTGGACAGGCTGTGTGGCAAAACTGTTGCTGCAAGAGTTCAACTTCTTGGGTGCTATATGCTCTATGAGGTTAATGGGTTTGCTCAGGTTTCTGGTCTGGAGTTGTTGTACAAAACTTGTGGGGAAACAACTGTGAGGGAAAGTGGATTTGAAGAGAGGAGAGATGCAGCTCTTCAAGTGATGGAAAATGGTGTGGTTACTGGCCATGGATTTTATACTGGTAGCTACCAATCTGTGTATTTGTTGGCTCAATGTCAAGGTGATTTGGGAGATTCAGATTGCCGTCAATGTGTGACAACTGCTGTTCAGAAAGGTCAAGTTGAGTGTGGGAGCTCCATTTCAGTCCAAGTTTATCTCCATAAATGCTTTATTAGTTATAGATATTATCCCAATGGAGTCCCCAGTCAACAACCTTCTTCATCTTCACCAGGTAAAACCAGAGAAACTGATCTCAATGGGGCTTTTTTCAGATGATGTTCAATTATTGAAATTATTGTTCTATCTGTAATGTGTTTGATTGATGTAGGGCCAGGGCGACGTACACGGCGAAATACGCGGCCAAATACGGGAAGGACAGTGGCTATAATATTCGGAGGGGCAGCAGGAATTGGATTTATAGTTATATGTATTATGTATGCTAGAAATACAATGAAGCCACGAGATGGTAAGGCCATTTATGTCCCTATTTATGAACGTATTTATGTCCCTATTTATGAACTTATTTATGTCCCTATATATGTAATAATTAAAAACCATTTCAAGTAATTCAATATATTTAATAAAATGTCAAGAACTTCTCTTTCTTGATATCTTCATTTGTCTTTTTATATATATTTTTAATTTATCTCTTCCCTTGTCTCATCTTCGCCACCAACATTTTCTCTAATGATTGACATTGACAAGAATGGTTGTTATTAAAGTTTGGTGATTTTGACAATAAAAAGAGATGAATCGAGAGAAAAATAATTAAGATAATTTATCGATTATATTGTATTATTTTAAATAATAATTTATCAGTTACAACAATTATTATTTAAAACAAGGATGGGTTATAAAAAAAAAAAATTTTTTTTAAATAATACAAAATCATTATTTCATCAAAGTTTAAATAAAAAATAGTGATTTGGCCTTGAACAAACATATAAATATAGCAATTATGTATAAGACTTATCACTTATTGTATTATCCCATAATTTATGTAATATATGGCTTAGGGTGAAGTGAGGATTATTCAAGTTTTAGAAATGTTTTAATATATCATTAAAAAAATAAATTGTAATTTTAATTGATAAAATATAATTAAAATAATATATTTATTCGAAATTTCACATTAATTTAAATCGAATTTCTGGTTAAAAAAAACCAAGTCAGTGAGTTCAGAAGTGGTGGGGTTTTCAAAACACGAAAGTGAGTACCCACGTGGCAAGTTGTGGATGACGGCGCGGTTGACCGTACTTCACATAATCAAACGAATCGTCGAACTTTTCGGCAGAACTTGTCAGACAGACACTTACAACTTATCCTCAGATAGCCCGTGGGGCCTCTCCAGCTGTGACAAAATTATGGTGGTGAAAATCTTATGGAATGCATAAAATAATAGTCTAATCAATTCAAAATTCAAATCATTAAAAAATATAAAAAATTCTAATTATGGGCCATATCTTGGTTATTAAAATATTTTTATTTCTGAATATTAAAAATAAATTCGGAAGAAATAAGAATGACCGGCTATTATGGTAGCAGGTAAACAGTGAAGAAGAAAGACACAATACAGAGGGTGACACAGTGTGTATTCCATTCCACTACGAACGGAAGCGAAAATGTTGAAGGGGCAGGAGGCTACGCTTGAGTCATTGCCTCGTTGAATTGTTAGAAGGCGTAATCCCTTTGACTGAGCATTTCAACCTCTCAATTTCTTATTTCTGAAAGTGGGGTATCTGAATCGTCTGACAATTAATTACTGGTTGGCTTTCGTCGTGTAAAAGAATTTGGTGGTCATGTGGTCCGCTCAGGAAATCCTCATTGAATGCCATCATCATGGACCAAAGATATTTGTATGAGCGTTTTTCTACATTGGTTATGTGTCAACACTCTTGCCTATTGTTTTTAGCATGACCAATTGAGCTTCATTGGTTTCAAGTCCATGCAAGGTGATGCCCTTCGTCCCAATCGTAAATTTCATCTCCATGTCCTTTAAGCTCCAAAGAAGAGGTCTCTAGGTTTCGAGTCTGACAGATTGTTAACGGAGCTCCTTGGGCGAGTCCACCATAGAGACTCTCTTCGGGTTGACTCATTGAGCCGACAAGGAATTGGGCCAATCCGTTGATCTTGGACCCTCAACAATGCCATTCTTGTTGCTTCATTCAACTTTGGCGGTCGCTAGGCTTGTACATGCTCTTTAACGCATTTTTTGAACGACTAAAGAACGCCCCAGCCTCTTGTTCATCTTTCAAACTCATGCTCTAATTAATAATCGAACAAACTGTGCTTGATTTTCAGGAAAACTACCCTTCTAATTGAATTTACAGATTTCAGCAAATGAGTATTCATAGGTAGAAGAACGGAACCATTTAAGCAACCCCTATTTTAGTGATATCCGAGTGTAAAGTTTTCTGTTGTCCCGACGGTTGGGATTCACCCTTCAAGCGGTAAGTTGCTAAGTAATATGTTCATCCACGACAATATTTTTTAAGTCAAAGAATTGCTCCACTCAAACTAGTTCAGGATGTAGGATCTCCAGTGCCACTATCCCTGGGAGTGACATACCCGCTTGATCTTTCCCTGTCAATGTTTCTATGAACCTGTTGAAGTCAGTTCTCGATGCCCCTCCCTGGTCTCAAATGCATGAAGCATCTCCATCGTCCGTCTACTCAGGCTTTCCATTTGTTGCTCAAAACGAATGAGACACTGGTCGTTTTACTCTTCAGCCATGGTTGGCTCTAACACCAAAGTGCTGTGTACCTGATTATTTCCAAATTACTCAGTAAACTCTACAAAACTAACATCCAATACTTTGGATCAGACGAGAAAACCCTTATGGAATCCCAACTACTCTTCATAGAACCCTTGTCCAAAATAATTCTTCTGTAGTCCTTGATTCACACCCGATTGAAGCACTGTTCTAGGTTTATCAATATTACAACTGTGGACCTAGTCTCTTATGCAGCAAGTCAGTCAACATTAAAAATTATGTTTCTTTTTATATTTTTTCTCTCAAGGTAACATGACTAATTAGCCAATTTATACTGTATCCTATCTTGCATAAGACTCTTGTAAAAATATTTAACCTTAACCCTATTTTTCGCGTTTGCATATTGTGTTTAATGGGTCACTTAAAAAAATTGCTAGCTTTATTGACGGGTAAAATCCTATAAATTATGGGATAATCCACCCTTTATTAAAAAAATAAAAAAGAACACAGGTAAACATTTAGTGATGAAGATGACAAGAAGAGAAAAT
The DNA here is from genome assembly GCA_026122585.1 of Anacardium occidentale. NCBI lineage: Eukaryota > Viridiplantae > Streptophyta > Magnoliopsida > Sapindales > Anacardiaceae > Anacardium > Anacardium occidentale. Next base: position 229,453 of record JAJEJH010000111.1, on the reverse strand, counting down.
TAAATTTGGAGACATGGAGGCAGAATAACATTTAAGGGACACAACCAACAGACCATGAAAGAATTATTACAAAAAGCCATTAACTAAAATTTACTAAAACGGGACGGCAACTTTAACTTGTGAAAGTTTTAAAATCTTAAAAACAACTAAAGGTAAGAGCAGTGTCATGGACAATGCAATAATCATAAAACACAAAGGTATAATAGAAGGAAACGTTGTTACTAGAAAAAGACCAATGTCATGATCAATAGAATAGTAATTGCTGGGATATATTAAGGCGCAGGAAGAGACTACAGAGACATTAGACAGCAAAAGTTTTCATAGCCAAAGATCCAGGCAGGAAAGGAAGAGATTAGCCAAGCTAATTCTTATGGTTGAAACATAGTATGCCAATAAGAAAAATGCATCATTCATGCTACTAAACAAAAGCAAAAAAATAAAAAAATTTCCTTTCAGATGCAACCATACATTGAAGATGAGAAAACTATGCTTAAAAGATCCAATAAATGGAGAACTGTGGAGGCCCAAAAGCAAAGGGTATAGATGAAATCATATCCCAAGTAAAATAGCATGAATGAGAGAATAAAAGAAACCAGAAAAACAATTCTTCATAGACACGCATCCTATTAAGTTGAAAAATTATTCCAATGATGAATTTAAAAATATTATGTTTACGACCGTGAAATTGCCAATTAGAAATGCCTATGAGATCCAAAAGTCTAATAGAAAACATTTAGATCAGCCTGATCTTACTTCAAGTTATTGAATTAAACTTAGTTTAGCGGACAATTCCTTTTTAACCGCAACAAAACCCTAAGCTAAAAACGAACAAAACCAAAGTACATAGATACAGGTACAATAAGGGGCACAAAAGATAAAATAAAACTTTATATTAAACATTCATCATTAAATCCACTCTAATCCATCATGCTTAATATATTAATTAAACCATTAAAGTCCTAACACCACGCTAAATAAAAAGTTAATCAAAACGCTTCTAACCTGACCCTGCAAGTGCCAGGTCAGAGACCGAGTTCGCTTCACTTCTGAACCGACGCGAGCGGAGGTGGACCGAGCAGGCTCTGCTGTTGCAACTCGAGCTCACTGAACTGCTGTTCTCGGTCCATTTCAATGATAAGTGGGACCACCAGGATGAGGAACGTCGTCCCCGCAATCCACGCAGCTTTTCCGGTGCTTTTGAGGAGTTTTTTGATGACAACTGCTGTTCAGAAAGGTCAAGTAGTTGAGTGTGGGAGCTCCATTTCAGGCCAAGTTTATCTCCATAAATGCTTTATTAGTTATAGTTATTATCCCAATGGAGTCCCCAGTCAACAACCATATTCACCTTCACCAGGTAAAACCAGAGAAACTGATCTCAATGGGGCCAGGGCGATGTACACGGCGAAATACGTGGCGAAATACGGCAAGGACAGTGGCTATAATATCAGGAGGGGCAGCAGGAATTGGATTTATAGTCACATGTTTGAAGTATACAATGAAGCCCCCGCCTCCGCACCCCCCGCCCCCGCCCCCGCCCCCCCCCCCCGCCCCCGTGCCCGTGCCACTGCCACGCCCCCGCCCATTTATATTCGTACTACATGTGTTCATTATAATTGAAAAGCTTTTCAAGTAATTCAATGTATTTAATAATAATTGAAAAGCTTTTCAAGTAATTCAATATATTTAATAAAATGTCATGAAATTTTTTTTCTTGATGCCTTCATTTGTCCTTCTATATGTCTTTTTAATTTATCTGTGGTCAGCATCCCTTCCCTTATCTCATCTTCGCCACCAACATTTTAGAAGGGGTATCCACCAACACATTTTATGTTAGGGGTGACCGGTGACTTAATATTTTTCACACGAAAATGTATAATAATAACTTAAAAATTTCTAAGGATTGACATTAATAAGAATAGTTCTTATTAAAGTTTAGTGATCGACGATAAAAAAGGATGAATTAAGAGAGAAATAATTAAAATAATTTATCGATCATATTTCATTATTTTAAATAACAATTTATCAACTAAGACAATTGTTATCTAAAACAAGGATGAGTGGTTTAAAAAAGAATAAATTTTAAATAATACAAAATTACTAGGTTACTAGTGTCAAATTTGTTGTCGAAGGTGACCAATTATTAACATGTTTAGGGGATAAGACAAGTGATGTTGAACTTTACAGGACTCAGTTTTATGTTTATGATTTGTTTATGGTGTTTTTGATTTATTGTTTTTTATTCTACGAAAGTATTACGCTTTATGAATCTTAATTACTTATTTTTGTTATTTAGTATTAGAACTCATTTACTAAAAGGATATATGGAGATGTTACAAGCCATGTGAATTTAACGTGGAAGCTTTTGTTGTTTGTTGTTATTCTTGTTCTATAAAAGATTGCCAATTCGTACGCTGGACTTTTGAGCTTTGAACTTAAATGCTTCATAGGAGGTTGGAAGCTGTTAAGATTTTAAGCTAGGTCATGGTTAAGTACCGAAAAACAGCCCTTGCAGCTTTTGGAATTGGTGGTTGCTATTTATGAAGTCATGTCTCAAGTATTTGTCATGGAGCAGCTACACGGATTGTTTTGATCAGTGATATGCATGTCTAACTGTACTGTGTATTAAATAAGTCAAGGAGGAACCTTCTGCTAGATTGTGCCAGGCAATTTATAGTGACTGTATTTTCAACTAAGCCTTATTTCCAATAGTTGATGTCAGGTACAGAATCTACTGTCTCCATGTCTTCCTATCCATGGACTTTAGTTAAGATGTGAAAATGTGCTAAAGTGTGGTCTCTGCTGCATGTTGGATTTACATTTGATCATTCCTCTATACTGATTTATTTTCAGATTCAGTGTGCTAAAGAACGCCCCAACATCTTCTTCATCTTTCAAACTTATGCTCTAACTAATAATAGAACACACTGTGCTTAATACTCAGGAAGACTACCCGTCTTTTTGAATTTACAGATTTCAGCGAATGAGTATTCATAGATGGAAGCGCCGAACGTTTTATGCAGCCCCTCTTTTAGCGTTTTCCGAGTGTAAAGTTTTCTGTTGTCCCGACGGTTGGGATTCACCTTTCAAGCGGTAACTTGCTAATTAATATGTTCATCCACAACGGTTGGGATTCCCTGTCAATGTTTTTATGAACCAGTTGAAGTCAGTTCTCGTTGACTAGAAATGATCATACCGATAGCAACGGTGGCCACCTTTAATCTCATTAGGAGACTAAAAATGATCATTTGATTCTATTGACGATTAGATTTGGTCACTAAAAATCTAGTGGAGGTGTCTAGATTTGGTCATCTCTACTATCTAAAATAATTGAAAATAGTTTGTGTCAAACATTTTAACCGTTTTTGGGTTTTTCCAATCGTGAAGGTAGCTAGATTTGATAACCAATAAAATTAGATTGTCGTTTTTAGTAACTTGATGAGATTAATATCGATCACTGCTATCGATGTGCTGATCGGCTTTTTAAATATTTATTTTATTTTTTATTTTTATTAATTTATTAAAATTATTATTATTAATTTATTTCAAATTTGTTTTTAATATTATTTATAATAAATTTTATTTTAATATTAATATTATTAAATTTTATAAAGGATATTTTAGTCTTTTTATAGAAAAAAATGGATACTTGACTTTTTAAACTTTCGAGAGTGCGAGATTGTCTTTTAAAGAAACCTTAGAGGGACATTGTTGTTTGGCCTTTAAGTTATATATAGGTTGAATGACTATTTTCTACTCAAACTTTGATGAATGATTTTCAACATTTCAAATTTGAAAATTTTGTACCCTTTCAATCATTCACTCTCATAAATAAAAATTGTTATGTAAAGAATAAAAAATTATTTTTTATAGACTTAGATAACAATTTTTTCTTTTCATTTTTTAATATCCATTTTTCTCTTTTTTGTAACATCCAATTCAAAGAAAACCACTAATGACAATAGTCGTTATTGTATGAAGCACATTGGATGGGGTGGCATTGTCTAAAAGGAGTAGCAATGATATCATAAAGGTTGGGCGAGCAAAAACAAAGGTGGATGGTTGAAAAAAACAAACGAAAATAACCAAAACAAAAAATCCTAATAACATTTATTTAGCTAACCTCAAACAAAACAATAAAAATCTAAACCACCAAATCAATTCAACAATATAAGAACTCAAACAAATCATTTACTAACCCAACAAGGATAACAACATATTGGTTGAAATAGTAACGTTGATTTAATCACTTCTCTAATAATGATAATATTGAAAGGATAAAAAAAATTAAATAAATAATAACAGAATGGTGAGAGATGAGTGTTGGACACGATGAAGACTAAAACGATAATAAATAACCTAAAAATCATGATAAAATCATTGTTAAATCTAGCTTCAAGATCAACCATGAAATAGAAGAGAGGTATTTGTATTAAGTATTCAAGATAGTTTCATAATTTTATCAAGAAAAACCAACTAGTAATTTGTTGGGCTAGTTGAAGTTACATGTGATTCCAACCTTAAAATTGTGTAACTGCAAATTTTCATCTACTTCTTTTTTACCCTATTTTTTCTGAGAAATCAATTGTGTTTTTCTTGGTTTTTTTGAGCATCCACGGGATTGAAGAAGTAAAGCATGTAAGCCGAATTAGTAAGAGTTTGGTGGCCTTGATCTTGCAATTATCAAGAGAAGAGTTCATTAATGGTGGTCAACTAGAAAGACCCATTTCATTGCCAAAAGAGCTTAATCTTAGGTTAAACACTTTGGGAAATCGCCCATTCAATTTACAAAACAACAAATTAATAAAACATTTTATTGGCACGCCAAAGTTAGTGAAACAAAGAAAACAAAGTATAGCCACATCTCAGCATTACAGAGTGTCTCCTGGCAAGCCATGAGGGTGAGACATTGACGACCACCATTAATAGTGTTTCACAATATCATAACAAGCTTTAGTTATAAAAATTTAATATTAAAAGAGAGAGCGGTGAGGATGATCTGTTAGTTGGAGAAGAGGGGAGAGGACAAGAAAAAAGGAAGAAAGGGAAGAGAAAAAAAAATATATAGGAGAGAGAGGAAAGCTACTTTCAACTTTAGGGTGTGCATTGTGAGTTTAGACATTTAACATCCTAAGTCTTAAACCTATTTACATAGAACCTTCGCTTAGGTTTGATGATTATATGAATTATTTTAAAATTAATTAAATTATTTTAGCCTCGCATAGATTAATTTCTTTTTGGGTCAAATTAAATTCAAATAGACTTTAATTTAAATTTGACCCTATAATAATACTAACACAATAAATTCTTGCTATTTGTCAATTGACTTATTATCAGATTTATTGGCCAAAAAAATATTTAAAGTCAAAACTTATATTATTTGATTGTATTAAAGTGTTTTTGATAAATTCTGCTTTAAAATTATTCTTATTATGGAATTTGATTCAAGTTATTTTGTTATATTAAAGCATTTTTGATAAATCAAGGCTATAACTTTTTTATAATCAAACAACTATCAACAATTCTAATTTTATAAGCTTTATTCTATTGTAATTTAAACCAATCAAAATTAAATTGAGTTTGAGTCAAAATGTTTGACTTCTTTTTGAAATCGAATCAAGAGTTCAACTTAGTTTAAGTCATGACCTAGGCGAATAGTTTAATTTGGTTTGAACTTGACTCGTGGTTTAGTTTATATTATGTCAAATAATTATTAAAACAATATTATTTTGTTTATTATTAGATAAAAATGATGTTATTTTATTAGTTAGTCATAAATTTGAACTACGAATATGAATTACAGATTCAAATGATAAATTTTAATTATAATCGAATTGAATTCAAATTAAACCATTTCATTCGAGTCAAACTCAAATCACACTTAATTTTAACTTAATAAAGTTAAATCAAATTATTTTTTATTCAAATTAAATTTACATTAAGAGATGTTCGAACTCGATTTATCCCTGACTAGGGCCTCTTCCTTCAACACTAGACAAGTTAGTGTTCTGGGTAATGTTTAATTATTAATTCTTCTACGCAATTATAATGATAGTTTTTATTAATTATGAATTAAATTTCAAGGACTTAAAAGGAGTTGACTATATAAATTTATATTTATTTGGGTGAGGGCTAGGAATGGGACAATGCAACATAATTATTAATTTTTGCTTTCATTGATGTTATGGTTAAAAACAGTGAGTAATTTAGTATTTATAGTAGATTCTGCCATGATTGATGACATTAATTAATTCCATAAGCTACCATTTTCATACAAAATCAAAACTATATTTTATTAAGTCATGTGATGAGCACGATCTGTTGAATAATACTGACACTTGATGGAAGAATTCTATTAGGAGAAGAACAAGAACAAGCTTATTTAATTCAATTGATTTCTGAATTCCTTTCTGTTCTTACCCTTTAAGAGATTTCTCTCTTTTTTTCTTTTTTTTTTCTAACCAGCAAAGAGAACACAGTAATAAAAAAATGGTTTCACTGTTTCTATGGAAAATGATTAGTTTATGATTTTTTTCGTGTCTGTGCATTGTGAATTGTCTGTCGATTGTGACCAAACCTTTCAGAGAGCAAAAGATGCCTTCACATGACACGTCTGTACTTCACACCCTGGTCCCCACGTTCACTCGAGGAAATCTTTTAAAAGGTCTCTCCTGTACAAGGGGTTGACATGATTTGATCAATTTTAAGTTGTTATTCAGATGGGTTTTATCTCGAAACCTCAGCTTTCACTCATTTTGAGCTTGTTTTTCTTTGCAAATCTTGCTGAATCTGCTACTGATTACTCTAAGTTGGTGTATAAGGGCTGTGCAGAGCAAGTTTTCCAAGATCCAACTGGGGTCTATTCGCAAGCTCTTTCAGCTCTCTTTGGTTCTTTGGTTTCACAGTCCACAGAGGCCAAATTTTTCAAGACTACTTCTGGCAGTGGCCAGACCTCCATTAATGGTCTTTTTCAATGTAGAGGTGATCTCAGTAACAGTGACTGTTACAGCTGTGTGAGCAAGCTCCCAACTTTGTTGGACAGGCTGTGTGGCAAAACCGTTGCTGCAAGAGTTCAACTTCTTGGGTGCTATATGCTCTATGAGGTTAATGGGTTTGCTCAGGTTTCTGGTTTGGAGTTGTTGTACAAAACTTGTGGGGAAACAACTGTGAGGGGAAGTGGATTTGAAGAGACGAGAGATGCAGCTCTTCAAGTGATGGAAAATGGTGTGGTTGCTGGCCATGGATTTTATACTAGTAGCTACCAATCTGTGTATTTGTTGGCTCAATGTCAAGGTGATTTGGGAGATTCAGATTGTGGTCAATGTGTGACAACTGCTGTTCAGAAAGGTCAAGTTGAGTGTGGGAGCTCCATTTCAGGCCAAGTTTATCTCCAAAACTGCTGGATTAGTCATAGTTGTTATCCCAATGGAGTCCCCGGTCAACAACCTTCTTCATCTTCACCAGGTAAAACCAGAGAAACTGATCTCAATGGGGCTTTATTCAGATGATGTTCAATTGTTGAAATTATTGTTCTATCTGTAATGTGTTTGATTGATGTAGGGCCAGGGCGACGTACACGGCGAAATACGTGGCGATATACGGCAAGGACAGTGACTATAATATCAGGAGGGGCAGCAGGAATTGGATTTGTAGTTGTATCTTTGATGTATACAATGAAGAAACAAAATGTTGTTATATGGTTGATGTATACAGTGAAGAAACCACCCCCGCCCCCGCTCTCGCCCCCCCCGTCCAAGGACCCGCCCCCCCTGCCCCCGTGCCCGTCCCATTTATCTACGTATTACATATGTGATCCGTGCCCGTCCCATTTATCTAAGTACTACATATATGATCCGTGCCCGTCCCATTTATCTACGTACTGCATATGTGATCATAATAATTGAAAAGCTTTTCAAGTAATTCAATGCATTTAATAATAATTGAAAAGCTTTTCAAGTAATTCAATATATTTAATAAAATGTCATTAAATTTTTTTTTTTGATGCCTTCATTTGTCCTTCTATATGTCTTTTTAATTTATCTGTGGTCAGCATCCCTTCCCTTATCTCATCCTCGCCACCAACATTTTAGAAGGGGTACCCACCAACACATTTTATGTTAGGGGTGACCGGTGACTCAATATTTCTAACACGAAAATGTATAATAATAACTTAAAAATTTCTAATGATTGACATTAATAAGAATAATTGTTATTAAAGTTTTGTGATCGACGATAAAATATGATGAATTGGGAGAGAAATAATTAAGACAATTTATCGATCATATTTCATTATTTTAAATAAGAGTTTATCAACTAAGACAATTGTTATCTAAAATAAGGATGGGTGATTAAAAAAAGAATAAATTTTAAATAATACAAAATTATTAAGTTACTAGTGTCAAATTTGTTGCCGAATGTGACCAATTATTAACATGTTCAGATAACACAAGTGATGTTCAACTTTACAGGTCTCAGTTTCATGTTTATGATTTGTTTATGGTGTTTTTGATTTATTGTTTTTTATTCTACGAAAGTATTACGTTTCATGAATCTTAATTATTTATTTCTGTTATTTAGTATTAGAATTCGTTTACCAAAATGATATATGGAGATGTTACAAGCCGTGTGAATTTAACGTGGAAGCTTTTGTTGTTTGTTGTTATTCTTGTTCTATAAAAGATTGCCAATTCGTATGCTGGACTTTTGAGCTTTGAACTTAAATGCTTCATGGGAGGTTGGAAGCTGTTAAGATTTTAAGCCAGGTCATGGTTAAGTACCGAAAAACAGGCCTTGCAGCTTTTGGAATTGGTGGTTGCTATTTATGAAGTCATGTCTCAAGTATTTGTCATGGAGCAGCTATACTGATTGTTTTGATCAATGATATGCATGTCTAACTATACTGTGTATTAAATAAGTCAAGCAGGAACCTTCTGCTAGATTGTGCCATGCAATTTACAGTAACTGTATTTTCAAATAAGCCTCATTTCCAATAGTTGATGTCAGCTACAGAATCTACTGTCTCCATGTCTTCCTATCCATGGACTTTAGTTAAGATGTGAAAATGTGCTAAAGTGTGGTCTCTGCTGCATGTTGGATTTGTTAGTAAATAATGTAAAAATACTGTTGCTTCTGAATCAGATTTTTTGCTTGTATTTGAGTCAGTCAATAGTTGTTATTAGTGTCCTATTTTATTGCCATTTGGTTACTGTACGTGGGTTGTGCTTGCTGGATTTTAGGAAGTAGTTTTTTTTTTTTTTTTCAGATTGTATTTAAGGGAGTTCAAGTTGAATAAGAAGTATCTCATTTTCCTGCATATTTTCTGCTCCTATCAAGTGTTTGATTAAATTCCTCTTAGACATTTTTTGCCTTCTTTTTATTGTTTCAGCTCTGTATTTTTAACATCTGGTATCAGAGCTTGATTTCTAGTTGGAGGAGGCCTGTGTAACTATTTGATGGCAACTAATAATGCTGGGATCAATCCAACCGTACCGGCAATTCCCTTCTTCAAAGGCAGCGACTATGAGGTCTGGAGCACAAAGATGAAGACGCTCTTCATGTCGTAAGATTTATGGGAGTTGGTAGAGAAGGGTTATGCCGAAGAGGGTGTGTCACCTGAAACTCTTAAAGATGTTCGTAAGAGAGATGCTAAAGCTCTCTTTTTCATCCAACAAGCAGTGGATGATTCGATCTTCCCTCGAATTTCAGCAACAACAAAATCGAAGGAAGCATGGGATGCACTCAAAAATGGGTATCAAGGGACAGCAAAGGTGGTCACAATCAAGCTTCAGACTTTTCGACGGAAGTTCGAAAGTTTCTTTATGAAAGATACAGAATCAATGGATGAATACTTTAACAATTTGATGGAAGTGGTGAATCAAATGAGGAAATACGGTGAGCAACTTTCAGACCAAAAAGTGGTGGAGAAGATCCTTTGGAGCTTCCCAAGGAAGTATGAATCCGTAGTGGCTGCCATTGAAGAGTCCAGAGATTTAACGGTGCTCACGATTGATGAGTTATGAAGAAAGCTCAATTGAGATGACCTTCCATACCAAAATGCATGTGTCTAAAGACAATCAAACAACGCAAGAACGTGGCAGCGGTAGTAACAATCGTGGAGGCAATTCCTCAAGAGGCAAAAGAGGTGGACGAAGCAACAAAGGAGGGGCAAAGGGAAATAACCAAAACCAGTCCAACAATAATGGTGAGACAAGTACTCGTAAGTTTCGCTGTTATTACTGTAACAAGTATGGCCACATAGAGAAGTATTGTAGATTGAAAGAAAAACAAGCAAACTTTGTTGAGCAAGAAGATAAAGGTGAATGTGAAATTTTATTTCTTGCATGTTTTACTGCTAAAGTTTGCGAATCAGACTTTTGGTATATCGATAGTGGTTGTAGCCATCATATGACAACAAACTTGGATGCTTTCATCAATTTAGACAAGTCAATAAAGACTAGAGTGAAGATGGGTGATGGAGCTATTCGTGAAACACAAGGAAAGGGAACTGTAAAAATCAATTCTGGAGGAACTGGGTGTATTGAAATGTTCTTTATGTCCCTGACTTGGATTCAAACCTTTTGAGTGTTGGGCAATTTCTGAGACAGGGTTACTCTTTGATCTTTGAAGATTTCTCATGTTCAGTCTTTTCAGACAACTCAAAGATGAACATGTTATTCAAGATTCCTATGGCTAAGAATAATTTGTTCCCTCTTGCTCTTAATGATGACAAGAAAACACTCTCAGTCTCATTGGAGGATGACAACTGGTTGTGGCATCATAGGTACTTTATTGTTTTCGTTGATGATTATAGTCGAATGACTTGGTTTTTCTTTATTAAAGAAAAATCAGAGGTGCTGCCAATATTCAAGAAATTCAGGAGCTCTATTAAGAAGCAAAGTGACAATGCAATTAAGACTTTGCAGACAGATCGTGGTGGTGAATTTGTCTCTACTGAGTTTGATAAATTGTGTGAAGAATTAGGAATACAGAGGCAATTGACTGCTAGTTACACTCCTCAACAAAACGGAGCGGCGGAGAGAAAGAATCGAAGTCTTGTGGAAATGGCCAAAAGTATGCTGAAAGCCAAATGTCTTCCAAAAAGCTTCTGGGCAGAAGCTATTCATACTGCGGCATACATTCTCAATCGGTGTCCAACATCAGCCTTGTCCAATCAAACACCTTTTGAGGCATGAAATGGGTGGAAACCAAAGGTAAAACATTTTAAAATCTTTGGTTGTGTTGCTTATGTGTTAGTGCCATCTCAAAAGAGAGAAAAATTTGATGAAAATAGTGTGAAATGCATATTTGTGGGCTATAGCATGGAAACAAAAGGGTATCGCTTCTATGATCCTGTATCTAAAAAATTGCTAATAAGTCGTGATGTTGTTTTTTATGAGAAAAATACATGGAATTGGGATGAAATACAGACAGGTGTTGGTTATATTCAAGATGATGAATTTGGTGAACCAGTAGATTCCATAGAAGATGGTGGTTTGGGCTATTCGACACCAAACAGTGGTCTTTCTTCACCTGGCACTAACAATTCTAGCTTTTCTTCACCAAGCTCTTCTTCTTCAAGCATACCTCCAAGTACACCTCCACGCAAATGGAGAACATTAGCTGAACTATATGCACAAACAAAGAGATGTCAGTTTACAAAAATTGAAGAGCCCAACAGCTTTGAAGAAGCTGTAAAAAGTGGCAAATGGCGTGCTGCGATGGATGAGGAGATGGGAGCATTGGAGAAAAACAAAACTTGGGAGCTTGTTGACTTGCCATCAGAAAAAGAAGTTGTGGGGTTGAAATGGGTGTACAAACTCAAATATAAACCTGACGGATCAATTTTAAAACACAAAGCTTGATTAGTTGCTCGTGGATACATGCAGCGAGAAGGTGTTGATTTCGAAGAAACATTCTCTCCAGTGGACAGGTTTGACACCATTCGAACTGTTTTATCAATTGCAGCTCATAATAAATGGAAAGTTTTTCAATTTGATGTCAAGTCAGCCTTCCTAAATGGCTTATTGGAGGAAGAAGTATATGTTCAGCAGCCTCAAGGTTATGAAGTTTCTGGTGAAGAAATGAAGGTGTATCGGTTGAAGAAAGCTCTCTACGGCCTCAAACAAGCACCGCGAGCCTAGTATGAAAGGATTGATGGGCACTTCATGAAAAATGGTTTTCAAAAGAGTGCAAGTGAGCCCACCTTGTATGTCAAAACACAAGGAGCTGATAAGGTATTAATAATTTGTCTTTATGTGGATGATTTAATCTATACTGAAAATAGTGTTGCTTTAATTGATGATTTTAGAAGGCTTATGGTTGCTGAATTTGATATGACTGATTTGGGTCAAATGAGTTATTTTTTGGGACTGGAAGTGCAACAACTTGATGTAGGAATTTTTATTTCACAATATAAGTATGTGAATGATCTTCTTGAGAAGTTTAACTTGAAGGATTGTAATCCAATGAAAGTTCCTATGGTTACAAATCAAAAATTCAGCTTGGATGACGGAGATGAGAAGGTAGACCCTCAGGTTTATCGAAGTCTAGTAGGGAGCTTACTCTACCTTACTAATAGTCGTCCTGACATCTTGTATGCTACCAACCTCTTATCACGTTTTATGCAAAGTCCAAGCAAAATTCATTATGGTGCTGAGATATTTGAAGGGAACATGTTCCTATGGTCTTTTTTACTCTAATGCTAGTAACCTTGAGTTATATGGCTTTTCTGATAGCGATTGGGCAGGTTCCATAGATGATCGCAAGAGCACTTCAGGGTATCTTTTTATGCTTGGAACAAGTATTATTTCATGGTGTTCAAAGAAGCAACCATCCATTGCTCTATCTTCATCTGAAGCTGAGTACATAGCCATTACTACAGCAAGCTGCCAAGCAATTTGGCTTAGGAGAATTCTGAAAGACATGAAGCAAGAACAGAAGAGGGCAACAACAATTTACTGTGATAATCAGTCCACCATTGCAATGGCCAAAAACCCAGTTCATCACAACCGGACGAGGCATATCGACATTCAACATCATTTTATTCGAGAACTAGTTGCTAAAGGTAGTATTGAGTTGAAGTACTGCAACTCCAACGAGCAAATTGCTAATTTATTCACAAAGTCACTCACTCTTGAGAAATTTGCTTATTTTAGAAATAGGTTGGGTGTTGTAGATTTTTCCATTAAGGGGGAGTATGTTAGTAAATAATGTAAAAATACTGTTGCTTCTAAATCAGATTTTTTGCTTGTATTTGAGTCAGTCAATAGTTGTTATTAGTGTCCTATTTTATTGCCATTTGGTTACTGTATGTGGGTTGTGCTTGCTGGATTTTAGGAAGTAGTTTTTTTTTTTTTTTCAGATTATATTTAAGGTAGTTCAAGTTGAATGAGAAGTAGCTCATTTTCCTGCATATTTTCTGCTCCTATCAAGTGTTTGATTAAATTCCTCTTAGACATTTTTTGTCTTCTTTTTATTGTTTCAGCTCTGTATTTTTAACAGGATTTACATTGGATCATTCCTCTATATTGATTTATTTTCAGATTCAGTGTGCTAAAAATGCCCCAATTTCTTCTTCATCTTTCAAACTTATGCTCTAACTAATAATAGAACACACTGTGCTTAATACTCAGGAAGACTACCCGTTTTTTTAATTTACAGATTTCAGCAAATGAGTATTCATAGATGGAAGCGCCAAACGTTTTATGCAGCCCCTCTTTTAGCGTTTTCCGAGTGTAAAGTTTTCTGTTGTCCCGACGGTTGGGATTCGCCCTTCAAGCAGTAACTTGCTAATTAATATGTTCATCCACGACGGTTGGGATTCCCTGTCAATGTTTCTATGAACCAGTTGAAGTCAGTTCTCGTTGACTAGAAATGATCATACCGATAGCAACGGTGGCCACCTTTAATTTCATCAGGAGACTAGAAATGATCATTTGATTCTATTGACGATTAGATTTGATCACTAAAAATCTAGTGGAGGTGTCTAGATCTGGTCATCTCTACCATATAAAATAATTGGAAATAGTTGGTGTCAAACATTTTAATCGTTTTTGGGTTTTTCCAATGGTGAAAGTAGTTAGATTTGATAACCAATGAAATCAGATGGTCGTTTTTAGTCACTTGATGAGATTAATATCGGTCACCGCTATCGATGCGCTGATTGCTTTTTAAATATTTATTTTATTTTTTATTTTTATTAATTTATTAAAATTATTATTATTAATTTATTTTAAATTTATTTTTAATATTATTTATATTAAATTTTATTTTAATATTAATATTATTAAATTTTATAAAGGATATTTTAGTCTTTTAATAGAAAAAAATGGATACTTGACTTTTTAAACTTTCGAGAGTGCGAGATTGTCATTTAAAGATACCTTGGAGGGACATTGTCGTTTGGCCTTTAAGTTATATATAGGTTGAATGACTATTTTCTACTCAAACTTTGATGAATGATTTTCAACATTTCAAATTTGAAAATTTTTTGCCCTTTCAATCATTCACTCTCATAAATAAAAATTGTTATGTAAAGATTAAAAAATTATTTTTTATAGACTTAGATAACAATCTTTTCTTTTCATTTTTTAATATCCCTTTTTCTCTTTTTTGTAACATCCAATTCAAAGAAAACCACTAATGACAATGGTCGTTATCGTATGAAGCACATTGGATGGGGTGGCATTGTCTAAAAGGAGTAGCAACGATATCATAAAGGTTGGGCGAGCAAAAACAAAGGTGGATGGTTGAAAAAAACAAACGAAAATAACCAAAACCAAAAATCCTAATAACATTTATTTAGCTAACCTCAAACAAAACAATAAAAATCTAAACCACCAAATCAATTCAACAATATAACAACTCAAACAAATCATTTACTAACCCAACAAGGATAACAACATATTGGTTGAAATAGTAACATTGATTTAATCACTTCTCTAATAATGACATTATTGAAAGGATAAAAAGAATTAAATAAATAATAATAGAATGGTGAGAGATGAGTGTTGAACACGATGAAGACTAAAACGATAATAAATAACCTAAAAATCATGATAAAATCATTGTTAAATCTAGCTTTAAGATCAACCATGAAATAGAAGAGAAATATTTGTATTAAGTATTCAAGATAGTTTCATAATTTTATCAAGAAAGACCAACTAGTAATTTGTTGGGCTAGTTGAAGTTACATGTGATTCCAACCTTAAAATTGTGTAACTGCAAATTTTCATCTACTTCTTTTCTACCCTAATTTTTTTTGGGAAATCAATTGTGTTTTTCTTGGTTTTTTTGAGCATCCACGGGATTGGAGAAGTAAAACATGTAAGCCGAATTAGTAAGAGTTTGGTGGCCTTGATCTTGCAATTATCAAGAGGAGAGTTCATTAATAGTGGTCAACTAGAAAGACCCATTTCATTGCCAAAAGAGCTTAATCTTAGGTTAAACACTTTGGGAAATAGCCCATTCAATTTACCAAACAACAAATTAACAAAACATTTTATTGGCACGCCAAAGTTAGTGAAACAAAGAAAACAAAGTATAGCCACATCTCAGCATTACAAAGTGTCTCCTGGCAAGCCATGAGGGTGAGACATTGACGACCACCATTAATAGTGTTTCACAATATCATAACAAGTTTTAGTTATAAAAATTTAATATTAAAAGAGAGAGCGGTGCGAATGATCTGTTAGTTGGAGAAGAGGGGAGAGGACAAGAAAAAGGGAAGAAAGGGAAGAGAAAAAAAAAAAAAATAGGAGAGAGAGGAAAGCTACTTTCAACTTTAGGGTGTGCATTGTGAGTTTAGACATTTAACATCCTAAGTCTTAAACCTATTTACATAGAACCTTAGTTTAGGTTTGATGATTATATGAATTATTTTAAAATTAATTAAATTATTTTAGCCTTGCTTAGATTAAATTTTTTTTGGGTCAAATTAAATTCAAATAGACTTTAATTTAAATTTGACCCTATAATAATACTAACACAATAAATTCTTGCTATTTGTCAATTGACTTATTATCAGATTTATTGGCCAAAAAAATATTTAAAGTCAAAACTTATATTATTTGATTGTATTAAAGTGTTTTTGATAAATTCTGCTTTAAAATTATTCTTATTATGGAATTTGATTCAAGTTGTTTTGTTATATTAAAGCGTTTTTGATAAATCAGGGCTATAACTTTTTTATAATCAAACAACTATCAATAGTTCTAATTTTATAAGCTTTATTCTATTGTAATTTTGTCTACAATAGAAAGATGTAAATTATTAGGGTTAGGGTTAGATTCAAATTAAGTTATATCAAATTCAATAGTCAGTTTAATTCAATTTTGATTGGTTTAAATTTGAATCAAGTTTGAGTCAAAATGTTTGACTTGTTTTTGAAATCGAATCAAGAGTTCAACTTGGTTTAAGTCATGACCTAGGCGAATAGTTTAATTTGGTTTGAACTTGACTCGTGGTTTAGTTTATATTATGTCAAATAATTATTAAAACAATATTATTTTGTTTATTATTAAATAAAAATGATGTCATTTTATTAGTTAGTCATAAATTTGAACTACGAATATGAATTACAGATTCAAATGATAAATTTTAATTAAAATCGAATTGAATTGAAATTAAACTATTTCATTCGAGTCAAACTCAAATCACACTTATTTCAAATTGAATTTGCATTAAGAGATGTTCGAACTCGATTTATCCCTGACTAGGGCCTCTTCCTTCAACACTAGACAAGTTAGTGTTCTGGGTAATGTTTAATTATTAATTCTTCTACGCAATTATAATGATAGTTTTTATTAATTATGAATTAAATTTCAAGGACTTAAAAGAAGGAGTTGAGTATATAAATTTATATTTATTTGGGTGAGGGCTAGGAATGGGACAATGCAACATAATTATTAATTTTTGCTTTCATTGATGTTATGGTTAAAAACAGTGAGTAATTTAGTATTTATGGTAGATTCTGCCATGATTAATGACATTAATTAATTCCATAAGCTATCATTTTCATACAAAATCAAAACTATATTTTATTAAGTCATGTGATGAGCACGATCTGTTGAATAATACTGACACTTGATGGAAGAATTCTATTAGGAGAAGAACAAGAACAAGCTTATTTAATTCAATTGATTTCTGAATTCCTTTCTGTTCTTACCCTTTAAGAGATTTCTCTCTTTTTTTCTTTTTTTTTTTCTAACCAGCAAAGAGAACACAGTAATA
This sequence comes from Anacardium occidentale, assembly GCA_026122585.1. Taxonomy (NCBI): domain Eukaryota; kingdom Viridiplantae; phylum Streptophyta; class Magnoliopsida; order Sapindales; family Anacardiaceae; genus Anacardium; species Anacardium occidentale. The sequence goes on along the minus strand of JAJEJH010000111.1, from coordinate 212,227 downwards.
AAAAAATGGTTTCACTGTTTCTATGGAAAATGATTAGTTTATGATTTTTTTCGTGTCTGTGCATTGTGAATTGTCTGTCGATTGTGACCAAACCTTTCAGAGAGCAAAAGATGCCTTCACATGACACGTCTGTACTTCACACCCTGGTCCCCACGTTCACTCGAGGAAATCTTTTAAAAGGTCTCTCCTGTACAAGGGGTTGACATGATTTGATCAATTTTAAGTTGTTATTCAGATGGGTTTTATCTCGAAACCTCAGCTTTCACTCATTTTGAGCTTGTTTTTCTTTGCAAATCTTGCTGAATCTGCTACTGATTACTCTAAGTTGGTGTATAAGGGCTGTGCAGAGCAAGTTTTCCAAGATCCAACTGGGGTCTATTCGCAAGCTCTTTCAGCTCTCTTTGGTTCTTTGGTTTCACAGTCCACAGAGGCCAAATTTTTCAAGACTACTTCTGGCAGTGGCCAGACCTCCATTAATGGTCTTTTTCAATGTAGAGGTGATCTCAGTAACAGTGACTGTTACAGCTGTGTGAGCAAGCTCCCAACTTTGTTGGACAGGCTGTGTGGCAAAACCGTTGCTGCAAGAGTTCAACTTCTTGGGTGCTATATGCTCTATGAGGTTAATGGGTTTGCTCAGGTTTCTGGTTTGGAGTTGTTGTACAAAACTTGTGGGGAAACAACTGTGAGGGGAAGTGGATTTGAAGAGACGAGAGATGCAGCTCTTCAAGTGATGGAAAATGGTGTGGTTGCTGGCCATGGATTTTATACTAGTAGCTACCAATCTGTGTATTTGTTGGCTCAATGTCAAGGTGATTTGGGAGATTCAGATTGTGGTCAATGTGTGACAACTGCTGTTCAGAAAGGTCAAGTTGAGTGTGGGAGCTCCATTTCAGGCCAAGTTTATCTCCAAAACTGCTGGATTAGTTATAGTTGTTATCCCAATGGAGTCCCCGGTCAACAACCTTCTTCATCTTCACCAGGTAAAACCAGAGAAACTGATCTCAATGGGGCTTTTTTCAGATGATGTTCAATTGTTGAGATTATATATTGTCCTATCTGTAATGTGTTTGATTGATGTAGGGCCAGGGCGATGTACACGGCGAAATACGTGGCGAAATACGGCAAGGACAGTGGCTATAATATCAGGAGGGGCAGCAGGAATTGGATTTATAGTTATATGTATTATGTATGCTAGAAATAAAACGGAGCCACGAGATGGTAAGCTCATTTATGTCCTTATATATGAACGTATTTATGTCCGTATTGAATATATATATGAAATAATTCAAAACCGTTTCAAGTAATTCAATATATTTAATAAAATGTCATGAAATTTTCTTTCTTGATGTCTTCATTTGTCTTTTTATATATATATTTTTAACTTATCTTTCGTTAGCATCCCTCCCTTGTCTCATTTTCGCCACCAACATTTTCTCTAATGATTGACATTGACAAAAATGATTGTTGTTAAAGAGTGGTGATTTTGACAATAAAAAAAAATGAATGGAAGGAAAAATAATTAAGATAATTTATCGATCATATTGTATTATTTTAAATAATAATTTATCAATTACAATAATTATTATTTGAAACAAGGATGGGTGATAAAAAAAATAAATTTTTAAATAATATAAAATCATTATCTCATCAAAGTTTAAATAAAAAATAGTGATCTAACCTTGAACAATCATATAAATATACCAATTATGTATAAGATTTATCACATAATGTATTATCCCATAATTTATGTAATATATGGCTTAGGGCGAAGTGAGGATTATTCAAGTTTTAGAAATGTTTTAATATATTATTAAAAAAATAAATGCTTATTATGAATAATAAAATAAATAAATAAATAAACAAATATTAGAAAAGCATTTGCCCTTAAATGCCAACAGAAATCTAGCTTGATAAAATCTACAATTGTGGGTCTATATTTCGGATAATAAAATTATGTTTAATATAAAAAGCATAAATCTTATAAAAAAATCGAAATACACTGACAAAAAATCAAATTGGTGAAATTATTAAAAAATTATTTCAGAACTAAAATTGTAATAATTAAAATAATATATTTATTCGAAATTTCACATTAATTTAAATCGAATTTCTGGTAAAAAAAAAACCAAGTCACTGAGTTCAGAAGTGGTGGAGTTTTCAAAACACGAAAGTGACTATCCACGTGGCAAGTTGTGGATGGCGGCGCGGTTGACCGTACTTCACATAATCAAACGAATCGTCGAACTTTTCCGCAGAACTTGTCAGACAGACACTTACAACTTATCCTCGGATAGCCTTTGGGGCCTCTCCAGGTGTGACAAAATTATGGTGGTGAAAATCTTATGGAATGCATAAAATAATAGTCTAATCAATTCAAAATTCAAATCATTAAAAAATATAAAAAATTCTAATTATGGGCCATATCTTGGTTATGAAAATATTTTTATTTCTGAATATTAAAAATAAATTCGGAAGAAATAAGAATGACCGGCTATTATGGTAGCAGGTAAACAGTGAAGAAGAATCAGACACAATACAGAGGGTAACACAGTGTATTCCATTCCACTACAAAAGGAAGCGAAAATGTTGAAGGGGCAGGAGGCGACGCTTGAGTCATTGCCTCGTTGAATTGTTAGAAGGCGTAATCCCTTTGAGTGAGCATTTCAGAGAATAACCTCTCAATTTCTTATTACTGACAGTGGGGTATCTGAATGGTCTGACAATTAATTACTGGTTGGCTTTCGTCGTGTAAAAGAATTTGGTGGTCATGTGGTCCGCTCAGGAAATTCTCATTAAATGCCGTCATCATGGACCAAAGATATTTGTATGAGCGTTTTTCTACATTGGTTATGTGTCAACACTCTTGCCTATTGTTTTTAGCATGACCAATTGAGCTTCATTGGTTTCAAGTCCATGCAAGGTGATGCCCTTCGTCCCAATCGTAAATTTCATCTCCATGTCCTTTAAGCTCCAAAGAAGAGGTCTCTAGGTTTCGAGTCTGACAGATTGTTAACGGAGCTCCTTGGGCGAGTCCACCATAGAGACTCTCTTCGGGTTGACTCATTGAGCCGACAAGGAATTGGGCCAATTCGTTCATCTTGGACCCTCGACAATGCCATTCTTGTCGCTTCATTCAACTTTGGCGGTCGCTAGGCTTGTGCATGCTCTTTAACGCATTTTTTGAACGACTAAAGAACACCCCAGCCTCTTGTTCATCTTTCAAACTCATGCTCTAACTAATAATCGAACAAACTGTGCTTGATTTTCAGGAAAACTACCCTTCTAATTGAATTTACAGATTTCAGCAAATGAGTATCCATAGGTAGAAGAACGGAACCATTTAAGCAACCCCTATTTTAGTGATATCCGAGTGTAAAGTTTTCTGTTGTCCCGACGGTTGGGATTCACCCTTCAAGCGGTAAGTTGCTAAGTAATATGTTCATCCACGACAATATTTTTTAAGTCAAAGAATTGCTCCACTCAAACTAGTTCAGGATGTAGGATCTCCAGTGCCACTATCCTTGGGAGTGACATACCCGCTTGATCTTTCCCTGTCAATGTTTCTATGAACCTGTTGAAGTCAGTTCTCGATGCCCCTCCCTGGTCTCAAATGCATGAAGCATCTCCATCATCCGTCTACTCAGGCTTTCCATTTGTTGCTCAAAACGAATGAGAAACTGGTCGTTTTACTCTTCAGCCATGGTTGGCTCTAACACCAAAGTGCTGTGTACCTGATTATTTCCAAATTACTCAGTAAACTCTACAAAACTAACATCCAATACTTTGGATCAGACGAGAAAACCCTTATGGAATCCCAACTGCTCTTCATAGAACCCTTGTCCAAAATGATTCTTCTGTAGTCCTTGATTCACACCCGATTGAAGCACCGTTATAGGTTTATCAATATTACAACTGTGGACCTAGTCTCTTATGCAGCAAGTCAGTCAACATTAAAAATTATGTTTCTTTTTATATTTTCTCTCTCAATGTAATATGACTAATTAGCCAATTTATACCGTATCCTATCTTGCATAAGACTCTTGTAAAAATACTTAAACTTAACCCTATTTTTCGCGTTTGCATGTTGTGTTTAATGGGTCACTTAAAAAAATTGCTAGCTTTATTGACGGGTAAAATCCTATAAATTATGGGATAATCCACCCTTTATTAAAAAAATTAAAAAAAACACAGGTAAACATTTAGTGATGAAGATGACAAGAAGAGAAAATTAAATTTGGAGACATGGAGGCAGAATAACATTTAAGGGACACAACCAACAGACCATGAAAGAATTATTACAAAAAGCTATTAACTAAAATTTACTAAAACGGGACGGCAACTTTAACTTGTGAAAGTTTTAAAATCTTAAAAACAACTAAAGGTAAGAGCAGTGTCATGGACAATGCAATAATCATAAAACACAAAGGTATAATAGAAGGAAACGTTGTTACTAGAAAAAGACCAATGTCATGATCAATGGAATAGTAATTGCTGGGATATATTAAGGCGCAGGAAGAGACTACTGAGACATTAGACAGCTAAAAGTTTTCATAGCCAAAGATCCAGGTAGGAAAGGAAGAGATTAGCCAAGCTAATTCTTATGGTTGAAACATAGTATGCCAATAAGAAAAATGCATCATTCATGCTACTAAACAAAAGCAAAAAAATAAAAAAATTTCCTTTCAGATGCAACCATACATTGAAGATGAGAAAACTATGCTTAAAAGATCCAATAAATGGAGAACTGTGGAGGCCCAAAAGCAAAGGGTATAGATGAAAATTTTGCAAAATCATATCCCAAGTAAAATAGCATGAATGAGAGAATAAAAGAAACCAGAAAAACAATTCTTCATAGACACGCATCCTATAGAGTTGAAAAATTATTCCAATGACGAATTTAAAAATATTATGTTTACGACCGTGAAATTGCCAATTAGAAATGCCTATGAGATCCAAAAGTCTAATAGAAAACATTTAGATCAGCCTGATCTTACTTCAAGTTATTGAATTAAACTTAGTTTAGCAGACAATTCCTTTTTAACCGCAACAAAACCCTAAGCTAAAAACGAACAAAACCAAAGTACATAGATACAGGTACAATAAGGGGCACAAAAGATAAAATAAAACTTTATATTAAACATTCATCATTAAATCCACTGTAATCCATAATGCTTAATATATTAATTAAACCATTATAGTCCTAACACCACGCTTAATAAAAGTTAATCAAAACGCTTCTAACCTGACCCTGCAAGTGCCAGGTCAGAGACCGAGTTCGCTTCACTTCTGAACCGACGCGAGAGGGGGTGGACCGAGCAGGCTCTGCTGTTGCAACTCGAGCTCACTGAACTGCTGTTCTCGGTCCATTTCAATGATAAGTGGGACCACCAGGATGAGGAACGTCGTCCCCGCAATCCACGCAGCTTTTCCGGTGCTTTTGAGGAGTTTTTTGGTGACGTAGGCCGTGTCGGACGCCGTGCGTTTGGTGTAGGCTACAATTGTAGAGTCTGATACGGCGCCGGAGATCCTAGAGAGAACACTTGCGTCACTGTTGTTGGTGGTTATGCGCTTCTTGCCTTGATTGGGGGCCATGAGAGATTGAGGGAGAAAGGGAAAGAGGGTTTAGGGTTCTTGAAAAGACGAAGGTTGGTAACTGGGGCGCGCGGTTAATAAATCTAGGTTGTGCCTGGGCTGGCTAAAGACATTCAAGGCCCATATATGTTATGAGTTATTGATTTCAGGCGGGTCAAAAGACTTGACTCAATCCAATGTTTGTTTTAATAATAAAATCTAATTCATTAATTTTTTAAAACTTAAATACTTAATCGTTTGCAAAAAAATAAAAAAATAAAATCTGATAGATCAATTATATTTGACCACCTAACGCTATTTTTATTTCTCCAAAATTCGATTAAACAAGAAGAAAAGTTTTTGTTTGAACTTTTTGTATAATTATGCTTGTTCAATAATGCAATTTGGTGAGTGAAATTAGTAACGAATTTTGACAACGATGAGGTTGATGGCAATAAAAGTGACAATAACAATGAGCATTGTAAATTAAAAAAAACCTTTGTTTATATGTATTCTTGTAATTTTTTTTTTGCCGTTGTCTCTACATAGTCAACAATAATAATAGTTACTATTATCAATTGTTTAATTATATAGGTGTCCGTACAATAAGATGTAAGGATGCATAATTATACAACTTTTAAACACACAATCGTGTGTCGTAAAAGTAAATACGCACTACCAAAGTTCTCATGCAAGTCCAGTTTTATAAAAGCTAAAAAGATATCACTAGATGCACACCTGTACAAAGATCACACACACTTATGCAAGAGAAAATTTTTGATCATGTGATGATTATGAGTGGTATTTGTGCAAGATCATATGGCTTTCTAAAAATTTGAAAAATTGAGAATATGAAGACACACGATCATATGTGTATGACACATGTCCATACTAGGTTGACGTGTTATAGAGAAGTCAACTTTTGGACTGTAATTAATATCAAAAGTATGACCATATACTAGAAGCACATGATTATGCATCTATCAAGATTTTCTTCAATGACTCTTAAATCAGCTATAGCAACTATTTCTTCTCAAATACTATAAAGTAAGTTGATTTGAAGTTAAAAGGGTAAGAGAACACAACATAACAAACTTCTATCTTTTGGTTCTCTTTTCCCTCTCTTGTCTCTCTTTAAAAACTTATTTGTAAATTCTTAAGAGAGTATGAGTGAGCTATAAATTTGTATCAACCTATTAGAGACACTTTTTCTCCTGTATTTTTGCTTCAAATGTTTGGGCGTAATCTTGTGAAACTATGATGGGTGTAATCTTGACAAAACTATAATAGGTAAAATTCTGTGTAACTATTTTTTAATGCAATCCTATGAAACTAGTAGTGAGTGAAATCCCGTGAAACTATTGTTCGGCACAATCCCTTGAAATTAGTGGTAGACGAAATCTTGTAAAACTATTATAAATGTTTGGACAAAATCTCAGAAAACTAGTAAAACTTTAAGCAAGTTTGCTTGAAAAAGTGGTTGTAGGAGGTTTGTGGTCAAAACTCTAAATCACTCTAAACAGGTTCAGCATTTCTATCTCCCTTACTTTCTTAATTATTTTAATATACTTTTCATTCGCATTAAAATTGATTTGAGCATAAAGTTGGTTTTGGGTGAAAAGTTTCAAAGTTAGTAAAGTGTTTTAAAAATCCTATTTACCCATTATAAGATTAGTTATTAAGTGTATTGAAGTTTAATAGAAAGATCGATCTTATATACGTTATATGACTCAAGAAAACAACATCACTTATATGTCCATTAGGTATGAGTCAAACCCAATAGCACATCGAACTCTACCTCCCTAAAATGAAATTCAATGGTCAAAGGTACTAAAAAAGATGAATAAGTTGGTCGGCAAAAAGGAAGAGAAACGATAGGCTCTTTCATTTTATATCAAAAAGTTGTCATGTCAAGATTGGACTAGTTTGGCCAATCAATAAGGAAGAGGGAAAAGAGAGAGGCTTGACATAATTGACTATATGACCAAGGTTTCATTGCAAGTTGGATTTGAACTAGGGAAAATCATTCACAAAAACCCTAATGAAGTACACAATAAGGTATTTCATCACCTTAAACAATTGAATAATAAAGAAGTCAATCAGTCTTACTTTGACAATAAACTTTAGACTCACTTCAATCATCTCCCTCCTCAGGAGATTGTGGTTCATTAAGAATCGACCATGAGTTTTTGGCAACTAAGGGATTGTTTTGTATAAAGAATCCATAATTATATTCCACTGCTTCCTTAACATATTGATTGTTATTTCTTTTTGTGACAACACTATCCTTCGTCTGGATTCCACTATTAGTTATTAGCAAGAGATTATTATACATTTGGATTTCACCCTCATATTACATTGTCTCTTCATTGTTGTTTATCGAGAATTCTTCAATATATTGCAAGGCTTGTTCAACCTAACAATTATTATTTATTGTTATAACACCATTGTTCATGAAGAATTCATCATTAATGATTGACTTATTGTTGTTGTTTGTTATGATTATATCATTGTTCTTCAAGTAGCCATCATAAATGTTTAGCGAGAGATTATCATCTAGAATTCACCATGATTGTTTAGTGGGAGGTTATTGTTCGTCTAGAATTCACTATGCATGTTTGGCAAGACATCGTCGTTCATTAAAAATCCATAATTATACTGCACATAATTTTTAGTGTTTAAACAAGTTTGTATAGCTGATCCACAATCTTTTAGTTCCTTCCTCATTTTACAAAAAACAAGATCACAACCCCAGTGTTCATTTAAAAAAGATATACAAAAAATATTTTGCGCATTATTAAGAAATGGTATATTGGTCATTACATTAAAAAGGTATAAAAAGAGTGTTCTAATTATCATATTAAAAAACGTTTTTCGATCATTATATCAATAAAATAAATTAGTAATTCATTATTTTCACTAAAAGAAAATATTAACATAAATAGTTTATCAATAGGTGTTTAACTTTTATAAGCAGACCTTGGGTCAGAATAAGTTTTTTAACGTTTTAGGACTGAAAGAAATGTGACCTAATGAAATGGAAAAAGGGACCATCTTATAAGATTACCCTTGCCTTACTCTTTCGACATTCAAATTAAGAAAATGAATATACACAACCAGGGTTGAATTACACACCCAAGGAACTCAAACATTGAATGCCAAACCATAACCTATTTTTTCCATCACATGGATTCCCATTTTTCAATACAACATCCTTGTATGCATGACAAACACACATACTTTCCTTTTCCCATTAGTGGAAACTGTTGATTAGTATATGAACTTGATTAAGTAGACTCAAGAAAATCATAATCTAAAAAAAGGTTAATCACAACAATACCATGTTCAAAATAAAGATAATTAATGAGTGCATTGATAAAATGGGAATCTAGATCCCAAAGTTTACAAGGAAAGATGTTATCAATATCATAAGCATCAATGAATACTAAATCATACTAATTATTGTTTTGAAGAATAAACTTCTTAGTATTCAATTCATAGAGGTAAAGCCTCTTACAAACCTCTTTCCATAGTATTTCATATGCTCTCCTAACAAGGTCATAAATGAGAAATATGGAAGTTATCCCACACTCTGAACCTAGCAATGAATAAGCCACTATAACATAAACCACAAACAAAAACTTCTTCATCGACAAACAAAAAAAATTTCTCCAACATTGAAAGCTACAATTTCTTTAGTGATAAGAAAAAAATGGCGAAACTTCATAAGTGGTGTACATAACTAAGATGTTATAAGTTGTTAGAATAGTTGAATTGACCATAAGCTTCAAATTTCGATTGTCAATTAGGGTTAGAGTTTTCGAACTTATATAGAGAACTTAAATTACAGGTTTTTAACTTTTAGATAATCGAACTATTAATTTGTTTTCATAATTTTAGTTTTTATAAGACATTTAATTTCAAATTAAAAAATAATTTATATCATTAAGAATTTAGTCAAATCCAAGGTGGCAAGATGTAATTCACTCAATTAAATATTGTATCACCATGCTAATGCCATTTTCATTCAATTTAACATTGTTAACTATATGAGTAACATAAATTGTTAAAATTAATTTAAATTATTTTAAAATTTTGACTTAATATACTGTTTGACTTAATTTGTAAACGTAAAAACAAAAACAACTTAAATTTTATATATATTAATATTATTCATTCGTATAATACATTATTTACGAGCAGTTAATATATTTGAATAACATAATACACATGTGAATAGAGTATTACCTATGATCAATACATGTAAACGATACATTATGGGCATAAATAAAATTAACAAATGTAAATTAAAATTATTTTTATTTTACACAAATATTTAAAATTAGGATAATTTAAATATCCCAATCATGTAGGATATAAAAATTAAAAGAATCTAGGAGTAGGTGTAATTGCAGGACTAACGGAATAATTAAAAAAAAAAAAAAAAACCGTTGAAGGCTGCGTCCGCGTCCGAAATTAAAAGCCTCCCAAAAGTGTTCGGTACTGGAGGCCACCAAGTACAAGCTGCCAATCACATCCATCAATTTAAGCATTTTAGTCAGCCAGGCAGCCATTAATAAATATATAAAGTTTTTCAGCTTCTCCGGTCAAGCACCTAATGTCATTTTCATTTAACCACGTGTTTCCTCTTCTCGCTCAGCCCTAGAAGCCGTAACCTTCCATGCTTACCCTTAATAGCTGAATAACCAAGCTTTCAAAAGTCAAACATGGAAGAGAACCAATCGAGTAAGTTCTTTATGAAGTTTGTGTTCATTTTGATGAATTTTCTAGTACATAAATGTTTTGATTCTGAGGTTTTTTTCTTTTTTTATTTTTAAATTCTTTTAAAGTGTATCCGAAGGTGAAGGTGAGAGAAGACAGAGACGAGGATCATAAACGTGATGTTGCAGTTGATCATAAGATATTTGAGTCTCTCTCCATACGTGTTTCTTCTTCTTCTTCTGGTATTATTTCTATTTTTCAAGTAATGTTGTTTTACATTTGGAATCCTATGTGAAGCCTGATAATTTATATTGATTTGGAAGGGAATTTTACAATTAGGAGATAGTGATAGGTATATGGATATATGAAGAGCTGGAGGTCAATTCAGGAAGAGGATGATAAAAGGAAATGAATAATCCAAATCCTTTAATTATCTTAACACCAAATAAATTCACTCTTTTTCAGCTCTCTTCTGTCACGTGTTTATTGCATAATAATTCGCTATATTATCTGATATATATATATATATATATATATATATATATATATATTCACAGTGAAAGAGAAGCATCAAGATGTTTCTCCACCGTTTGTTCCAAGAATTCAGAGCACTCATGTGCTTAAACCAGTCAATGTCACACCCACTGTTTCGACCAGCAGAGGTTAAAAATTTTACCTTCACAATTTGCAAATGTAAATCCATTTATTGCTTTGTAGAGGATGTTTCAGTTCCGTGTTACCTCTGCTATTGACAGAAACAGAGAAGAATGATAGAAAGGCTGATGAGAAGGATAGATCAAATATGAGACACACTTCTTCTTCCAGTACCGTCCTGCGTCCTCGTGCTGTGTTGTCAAGTCCTGGTAATTTCCAAGTCTCTGCTTCTGGTTAACCGTGACCTCATTCCTAATTTTGTTGAATAACCTGTTGAAGATCAAATAGAATTTAAGGAAACAAATATAATTATCACTTCGTTTGGTAAATTGTTTTATAAAACTCTTGCCGATTATGTCTGCACTCTGATACTGTAGCTCAAGAAAATTTCATAATAATTTCTTTAATCATCCAAAGGATGACTTTTGTGAAGTGGGTTAGAGGAAGTAGTTCATTCATTACAAGTTAAATGCTTTCATGGATATGGTAGAGCTTGCTGCATACACATAGACCAGAAGCCTAAGGTCATCTTAGATATTTCATGACCTTCAATATTGTGACGGACAGAGAAAATGACTACATGATTGACTATGAAACATTGCAGTTGAACACAAAACTGAATATGTTTTCATCTAAAATCCATTGGTTTTTCGACTCTTAACACTTGGCAATTGGTATTTTGCATTTAGACAATGATGCGATGATAGGAAATAAAAACAAGATTGGAGCAAATCGATCGAAAGTTTTGAGGAGTCATAATTTTAATCAAAATAGACATGTGAGTGCACAATGTAAAGTTGCTCCAAGCACCAAAAGTCGAAGGCACCCTATATTGTCTGATGCTGCTGCTGATGATAAGGGTGATCTCAAAGGGAAGACAGGTTCAGTGATGGCCGTTCCAACTAGAAGCCCTCGTCCTGGAAAATCTAGCTTTGTGAAAACTTGAACGTTATATTTGTTGTTCTATCAGTTCTATATGACTTGAGAGGAACGTTTGGATACGGGGTGTTTTTACATTTTCTTTTTCCACTTCTGGAAAAAAAAAAGAAGCAATTGTCCACATGATGTAAGCCAAATGAATATCTACACAATACTTCTGTTTCTCAATGATGCAAATCTAATAAGTACTCTGTTTATATGAGACTATGACAGATACTAATAATAGATAATATCTTAGGGAAAAAGAATAAAATCATTTTACTTAATGATTTTGACCATCCTAGGAAATACAGAATGGAGAATTAACACAGAGAAGGGTCAACACCACTCGATTGATCTTGTCTGAGCATTCAAGGCTGGGTGAAAATCCTTTTTCAGCATTTATAATCAGTTTCGCAAGTAACTTGACTCTTTTCACTGGTAAGTAGTCTCTTGCAGCTGATGGACCTAAAGAGGGTAAGATTTTTGCCATGGCATCTAGCTTCATAGTTTCTTTTGCACATAAATATACTGCTTGTTCGCCGCCCTCAAACTGGAGCAGTATTCAAGTCCATCTTTGTTAGGTTAATGAACAACAGAGCTAAGATAATTTTTTGTACATCTCTGATTGTAATTGTCACTTCTGCAAGTATCTTCATTCCACATCCTAAACATATGCATCAGAACCTCAGCCTGGCATCTACTTGTGCACTAGTTGCTCTGCTTCTTGGGTCATGGCATCCAATATGAAGAGTCACAGATATATCTCACCCATAACATTCAACCAAAAGAAATTTTTATCACAGCTCAATAGTAGTAGGAATTGGTTTTGAAATTTTAGTCCCTATCTCAACATGCAGTAAGTCCAAAAGACGACAGATTCTATGGAACTCAGGGTGAGAATGATCTCCTGAAAGAAATATATGCCCACCATTATTTATTTCAATCCAACTACAACCTGGTTGTTTCTTGATACCATTCTTCTTCATTCGAGCCAAGATCCTCTCGGCATCTTCTCTTCTTCCACGACTAAGAAACATTTCCGCCAAAATTAAATAAACACCAGAGTTATGAGGCTCCACTTCCAAAATCTTCTCACCAGCAATCTCACCCACATTGATGTTCTTGTGGATTCTACAAGCTCCGAGCAAAGATCCCCAGACACTTGGAGGAACTTCAATTCCATCTGCTCTCATTTGATTCAAAAAACTCATTGCCTCATCTATAAGTCCAAATCTCCCCAGCAAATCAACAACACAAGTATAATGTTCACCTGTTGGCTGAATGAAGCACTTATTTTTCATATAATCAAAGTAGTATTTGCCCTGGTCCACCAATCCTGCATAACTACAAGCAGACAGAACTCCAACAAAGGTTATGTCATTGGGCTTAATATCAGTTAATCTCATTCTTTCAAACATCTCAAGAGCATTTTCACCTTCTCCATGGTGAGCAAAACCACAAATTATAGAATTCCAAGAAATGACATCGTGGATTGGCATGGAAGAGAATTCCAGCAAAGCTGATTGCATGTTTCCACATCTTGCATACATGGTTACCATGGCGTTAGAAACAGATGTTAATTGATTCAAACCTGTTCTAGTTGCCTGCGCATGGATTTGCTTTCCAAGATTTAGGGTAGGCAAGTCTGAACAGATCGTCAAAACACTGGTAAATGTAGCTTCATCAGGAGATGGACCAGATTCTTTCATAGTCATGAAAAACTTCAAACCTTCCTCTCCATGATCATTTTCTCCTAGTCCAAATATCATAACGTTCCACAAAGTAGTATCTTGATCTGTTGTCAAGTTAAATACCTTAACTGCACTTGCAATCTCACCAATCTCAAAATAACCAACAATTACATTTGTCCATGATACTGTGCTACTATAGGGATATTTCTCAAGAAATGCATGAGCTTCCTTGACAAGCCCATTCCTTATGAAACTCAAAATAATTGAGTTCCACGTCTTTTGACATTTCTCCGGCATTTCCATGAAATTGCTAATTGCATCATTAATTCTTTGGCTATTCACCAATCCATTTATCAACTGCTTCCAGGAATCCAAATCACGGACAGGCATTCTTCGAAACAAATATTCTGCCATGTCAACGTACCCATATTCCACATAACCAGCTATCATTACATTCCAAGCTTGGACATCCTTTACAGGCATCTCTTCAAAGAGTTCACGAGCTTCAACAATTCTTCCTGCTCTTACAAGTCCGGAGACCATAATTGTCCACGAAACAACATCTCTAGCACCCATTTCTTTAAAATATACTTCAGCCAGATCAATTCTTTCGAAATTCACAAGTCCCCCGATCACCAAATTCCAAGAAACCAGATCCCTTACAGGCATATCACGAAAAACCCTTATTGCTTCATCGATGAAACCATTACGTACATAACCAGAAATCATCGAATTCCATGTCACAATATCTGTAACCGCCATTCCATCGAAAACCTCTTTGGCACCATTAACATTGCCACTCTGCATCAACCCCGAAATCATGGTATTATAAGAAAAAGCATCACGTTCAGGCATTTGATTGAATAAACACACAGCTTTATCGAACATCCCATTTAGAAAGTATCCACGAATCATTGCATTCCATGTGACTGTATTTCTCTGCGGCATTTTATCGAACAAGTTTTCAGCTTCTATTACACGGGCGTTTCTCATGAGATTCGAGATTTGAGAATTGATGGGTTTTAGGTTCCAAGTTGAGACGAGTGATTGGTTCTGTGTAGTGAGAGAGAGTTGTCTGGTTGTGTGTATTAAAGTAAGGGATACGTTGAGTTTGAGAACTAGACGAGGAAAGAAGAACATCGTACTCCATCAGCTTAAACCCTGCCAATTTGGTTTGGACTAAAAACCTGATTTTAAGAATCCGAGATTAATCCAAGTATTGTAGTATCAACATAGAAAGGAGCGAAGAAATTCAAATAACAAATTTGAAGAAGTCATAGGACAAAAGAAGAAAAAAAATGATGGCCACGAATTAGGGTTTATCAACTGCCATAGATAGGAACACCCACGTTAAAAGGTTAAAAAACTGTTTTATTGGGTTTTGGATTCTGGGTTTTTGGATTATTGGTATTTAATTTGATTATATAATTTTGGAATAATATTTCTATAAAAATAAAATTAAGGTAAAGGTAAAAGTAATGGAGATCGGAGCGATCCACCTTATCCACATTCTCATTGGTTACAAATTTCCCACATCACCCTTCTCATCTATCATTTTTTCTGACTCTTCTCTGAGACTCTGACTCCCAGTTCCACCAACCACCACCACCACCACCACCATCATGGCTGCTACAGCTGCTGCCGCCATAAGCTCTTCCTTCTCTTCGTCAATGCACATTCACACCACTCTCAAGTGCATGCGTTCTGATCAGTTTAAACTTTCTCCGTCACCTCGCATTTTGCCTTCCATTTCGCTTTCTTCCTACGCCTTTGATTGCGTCACTATAGGCGCTTTACCATACAAGTGGCCGCGTGCCCTCAAGATATCTGCTGCTGTTGCTCAGGAGGAGGCTGCTGCTGCCACCGCCACTGAAGATTCGGGGGTTGTGGAAGAGGGAGTAGAAGGAGATGGAGTGGCCGAGGTTCAGGCTGACACTGAGAATCTGACCGAGACTCAGGCTACTGTAACTCCTAGTAACACTAAACTTTATTTTGGGAACTTGCCCTACAACGTTGACAGTGCTCAGCTTGCTGCAATAATCCAAGATTATGCAAGTCCAGAGCTTGTTGAGGTCAGTCACATAATTAACTTGCCTTTGTTGATCCAGATCATGAAAACAAATGATCAGCTTATTATCTTATTGCTTGCTGTTTAAGATTGTTGTGAGTGCATACGATTAAGCTATTAATTTTAGCAAAACTGGTTTTTTTGAGGCATCGTTTCACATACAAGATTCATATACTCGTTGTAGGCTGCTAGAAATGCTATATATTAACATCTTCATCAAGCAATATTACAAGAAAGCTTGTATAATTATATGCTAGCTTCATCAGGCGGAGCTCTGTGGTTGATTATGGAATTTAATTGCGTTATTAGCCAATATTATTTCCGGGAAACTTCGCCAAAAGGCTAAAAGAGCGTCTTCATAGTTGTGTGGAAAATCTTGCGGCATATGATGAGAAAAAAAGTGAAGTTTATGTTGAACTCATCTGAAAACTAGTTAAATTAGGCATAATTGACAACTGCTTGTTAAGGTTTTGAATATGCTCAGCTCAGCTGGTCCATACCAACGGATGAAAGTATGAGTGTTGCAACTTGAGCTGGGTAAAATAGCTCATGCTTCAGCTGGCTGCAATCTACTTGTGCATCAACATCTTAAGGTCTAGCTTGGTTTTAAACTTCCCCTCCATGTCTATTTTGTTTAAACTTCCTTTAATTTTAGTGGAAGCTTCATCTCATCATGCTTTTCCGTTTTAGAAAACAGAAGGTTTTTATAGTTCCTTTGTGCACGTTTGTGAATTTATGCATACATACTACTTACGACTCAAAAGATTAACTGGTATGATAGTGTGGAAGTCATCACATAATGGATGACCTGAATTCCTCTTCTACTATAATTAGTTGCAGCATCTGCAACTTATGAGATCTCGGAAAGTTAATATCGGAGGGATAATTGCAATGAGTATTGAAGGTTACCAATTTAAGAATTATCAGTGGATCAGTAACTGGCATTGCATGATATTTTTACTAAACATAGAATGTTTCAATGCTCAAACCTGTTAGTAAGAACTTCCTCAAGGTTGTAAAATTTATGTGTCTGCATTTAAAGTTTCATAATTACATCTGATATATAGTTTCTCTCTTTATTGATATATTTCCTTATATATTATCATCTATGCAATGATTATAGGTGCTATACAATAGAGAAACTGGAAGAAGCAGAGGGTTTGCATTTGTGACAATGAGCACCGTTGAAGATTGTAATGCAGTAATAGAAAACCTGGATGGGAGAGTAAGAAACTGACCCTCTTTCTTCTTCTGTATGAATTCAATGTGCATATCTTTAAATAGGGTTGAGGGCTTCAACACAGCTAGCTCGATAAATCAACATTTCTCTATCTTTTTTTTTTTAATCTTTCCTTGTTCTACTAAAGCATACACAATACAAATCCTTCCTTTCTTTATCTTGACATAAATAAGTTAATGCTTCAGGAATATTTGGGTCGAAATTTGAGGGTGAACTTTTCGGACAAACCAAGACCTAAAGCACCTTTATATGCAGAAACGGATTACAAGCTTTTTGTTGGAAATTTATCCTGGTCTGTAACAACTGAAAGTCTGAGCCAAGCTTTTCAAGAATATGGAAATGTGGTGGGAACAAGAGTTCTGTATGATGGAGAAACGGGAAGGTCGCGTGGGTACGGCTTCGTATGCTATGCGACAAAAGAAGAGATGGATACTGCCCTGGAGTCTCTCAATGGAGTGGTACTTGATTTCCTCAACTGTGTTTTTGACTACTTTTAAGATTCAGTTACAAGAACACCACTCATTGATCGCTTAATTCTTTTGGCCCTCCTCAGGAATTAGAAGGGCGAGCCATGCGAGTAAGCTTGGCTGAAGGAAGAAGGGCGTAAGATAATGAAAGTTGGAGCTTGAAGATCATGGTCAGCCAGGTTCACAGATTAAAAGGATACAGTAATTTCATATTGCAAATGCAGTCATTCGAGAGACCTAAAATTCCCTTTGTTTTCCACTTGTGTCTGTAAATTTCATGGTCATATCTTTACTAATTATGATAATTAATTAATAACATAAATAAATAAATAAATTAAACTCTTTCAATTGGAAAAGTATTTTTGCATAAAGCTAAAAAAGTTGAAATTCAAAAATTCCAATAGTAATCTTAAGCTTTCTTCTTCTTTACTCTTTTGGATCTTCATCTTCTCTTCTTCTTGAAATGCACATAGAAAATCAAATTCAGAATCGACGTCAATCCTCGAGGTTTTTTTCACTAGATAAACAATCACAATTTAAATTGTTTTATTTTTATGATTAGTTTCATTCATACATTTTATGAAATATAGTAAAAATTTAATTTCTTAATAAAAAATTTAATTCATTGAATAAAAAAATAATATTTAATCTATCTTCTTATTATTAAACTTGATATATATAAAAAAAAATATACATAATATTAAAAACATAGCTAAAATTGTTTCAATAAGCATTCAATTGGGAATTTTCATTTATTTAATTGAATTAGGTAAGAGTTACTATGGGCATATTTTTAAGCCCAAAAAGATATCAAAAAAGAAAAAAAAAAAAAAAAAGGTGAACGGTCTACTAAAAGCGCAATTTAGCACCATGCAACCAGTTTAGCATAAAGTTCCTTTTCAGAGCATTCGTTTTGCATCAATTGAGGTGACTTTTGAGTTCTGGTATGGTAATCGAATAAATAAAAAAGCAAATAATTCAATTTAAAAAAAAAAAAAAAAAGAGAGAGAGAAAACGGAAGAAAGGAAGTAAATACCCTTGGAAAAAAAAAAAAAAAATCCCACAAACAAACAACAACACAAATAGCAATCTGTGGAGAAGATCTTCTCACAAATCTATCCAACTCTAGGTCTCTTCCCATATCCTTCTCTTTTTTATCTGCCAAAGCCCACTTCAAACTAGATTTTCAATGTTTTGCTTCACAGTTTTTCATGTAAAAAATCGTTTATGTCCCTAAACAATCTTACTGATACAGGGTTTTTATTGGTTCTTTTTTTTTTTTTTTTTTTCTTTTACAGATCTTGGATCAAGGGTTTTGTAGGATTTAAGATTTGTTCCCTTGTCAAAATGGCAACTCCATTCCCCATTCCAGTTACTGCTGCTCAGGTTTGCTTTTTTTTGCTTGGCTTGATTGGGTTTTAGTATTTCTTTGTTTTTGTTATCTGGGTTCGTTTTATTCAGCAAAATTATTGTATTTTTGTAGGTGGGTACGTATTTTGTGGGGCAATACTATCGGGTACTACAGCAACAGCCTGATTATGTTCACCGTTTTTACAGTGATGCAAGTACTATGCTTCGTATTGATGGTAACACTAGAGATACAGCCACTGATATGATGGTATATTTTCGGTTCGTTGATGTTACTGAAATGTAGTGAATTGTGTTGATTTTGTTTTATTCTATCTGGATAAGATGGGTGATTTGGAATTATTTGTTTTGCATTTTGGCTTGAATTGTGGTTTTATTCGTTTGATAAGTATTGGAGTGCTATTGGGCTGTTTTCTTTTAGTGATACCAAAAATTTTCATTTTTGCTGTTTAATTTCACTGTGAAAATAGATGAATTTCCCCCTAGTTTTAAATGCCTAAACATTGGTGGAAAAATGTGAGTTTTATTTCTTCAGATTAGTTAGTAACTTATTGTTGCGGGATTCAAATGATGATGCAATTGAGTTTTATGTGTTATCTTCATGTAGTCTCTGGTTTTTTTGGCACATCAATCTCAGAAGACGTGAAGGTTTAATGTAGCTGTTTACCTTTAAAAAAAATTAATATGTAAAGAAAAAGTTTATAATTAGAATGTTCTCATTAAAATCATAGGCTAATAACTAGTGGATGTAGTAGATACTGGAGTAAGATGTTGTATGAATGTGAAGCTCATTTGGTGTGAAACTTCCTGGATATGAGCCAGGAGTTTATGGAATAGGGTTGGGTTCATTTATTTTCTGATAGTGAGAAACTTTTTTTTATATATATATATATATATATATATATATATATATATATATATATATATTTGTTTAGATTGCTGGAAGGCATGATTTTATATATATGTATGTGTGTGTATTTTGAAGGAACTGTCTAGCTTATCAATTCTATTCTTTTATTTCTTAGAATGGTTATCTAGACTAAGACAATGCACATATATATTTGTAATATGTTAACTATTTTATATGCATCATTCCTTTGCCATTTTGTTGCTCTATTTAATAATGCCTCCAATGCGAAGGGCCATTCTATGTCTTTTTGTCAACATTTTCTTGCTAGGATTGTGTTAGGGTAGGGGGACACTTGTCCTAATCTTAGGGGTTAGGTTTTATGATATAAAAGGGTAGTTAGGGCTACCAAGAGAAAGGAAGAAAAAAATATTGTCTTTGAGTTTATGGCAGACTTTGGCTGATTGGGAGGCAATGACCTTGGAAGGAGCTGGTAGGACAAGTGTCCCCCTATCCTAATAGATTATTTCAATTGTTTTCATATGCTTGCCTGACTTCCTTTTTATTTGTGTGTATAATTAATTGAAAAGCGACATTTTTTCCTCTCATTACTCTTTGGCAGCAAATACATCAGCTCATTATGTCACTAAATTTCACTGGATATGAAGTCAAGACAGCACATTCCCTAGAATCATGGAATGGAGGTGTTCTTGTAATGGTTTCTGGTTCGGTGCAAGTAAAAGATTTCATTGAGAGGAGGAAATTTATGCAAACCTTTTTCCTTGCACCTCAGGAGAAAGGTTTTTTTGTCCTTAATGATATATTCCACATCATTGAAGAGGAACCAATTCATCACCATCCAGCAGTCTTCTTAGCACAGAGCAATTTTGATTCCAAACATAATGCTGCAATAATCCCTGAACCAGGCACGTATATAACCTACTTGACAAGTTCTAATAATCAAATCTTTTTTCTCACAAATGATAGGTTGAAAAATACGTTCACTATGATTTTTTTTGAAAAGAATGCTGTTGCATTTTGCAGGATCAAACTATTTAACGAGTGGTGAAATCCAGGCGAGAGACTATGTGGCTTCTGCAGATGTCAAAGAAAATGGTCTAGTTGATAGTTATGATTTCCATGAGCAACAGTTACAGCCACTTGCTGAATCTGAAAATATCCTGGAGGACAATTCTGCTGAAGAGTTCAATGGCTCACTTCAAAATACAGTGAATGCTGTACAAGATCATTTGCCAGCTTCTGTTACTCCTGTGGAGGAACCTATTGGAGAGACCCAAAAGCACACTTATGCATCTATTGTACTGACTAAATACTGATTTTAATACTTTGATTTTTTTTTTTTTTTTTTTTTAATTTCTTCTATTAATTTGTGTGAACAAATTTATATTGAATGAGAAATTTGCTCATCACATATACTAATTTATTGTTTCTTTTCTTTCTCTTTGTCTCTTTCTGCTGCTTATTGATGTTGGTAGTTACGGGTTGCTAAGGGACAATCTGCCCTTTCAGTTGCTTCTCAGCCTACTGTTAACAAGAACGTGCAGCCATCTTCTGATTGGAATCATGTTCCTGAACCAACCATTCAGCAAGCAACTGTATTTTCAAATGCTTATGAAAAGTCAGGAGCAGAAACAGTGGAGGTTTCAGCTGTTGAGGATGATGGTAATCTCTAAACTTCTCAAACTATGCATCTTCTTTGTGGCTTAGGTACTATAAAAATTGTATAAGAAATAATGATCTTTTCATAATTCAATACAATTGGTTGTTACAATAATTGAAACTGTCTCTTCAATGATTAGGTATATATGTATATCTTGAAATATTTAAAAAAAAAAGTTCTGTTCCTTCAACTTCATATATCTCTAAATCCATTGTTATTGTCATTTGATTTGATCTCTGTGTGTATAATTTCAGAAGAAATAAAGTCTGTTTACGTAAGAAACTTGCCTCCAAATGTGTCTGAATCTGAAATTGCTGAGGAATTTAAGAAGTTTGGTGAGCTTAGTTCTGAGGGTGTGGTAATTCGGAGTCGCAAGGTTCATTCCTGTCCCACACTTTCCTGTGTTGCGACACCTTTTCGTCAAGGAAATTGTCTTAAAATATGTTGTTTTATTTGCAGGATGTTGGTGTCTGCTATGCGTTTGTTGAATTTGAAGATATATCTGGTGTTCACAATGCAGTCAAGGTCTGTATACATAATGCAGCATCTTCTTTAGTCTTTTCTGTCTCCAGAAATAGTATGCTAGGTCTATCAATTCCAAGATTGCAGCTGATATACTTTTGAATGAACATGCATTATGATTTATACATGCACCAGGAGATTCTTAAACTGTCCAAGCGAAGGAATTTTGTCGTTCAAGATAAAGACTTAAAAATCCATAGGTGCCTGGAGTAGGCCTACTGTTAACACATGTACACTTTACCTTATGGTTGCTTCTCTTGATTTTTGCTGCTAGCTTATATGATCTCACACCATTTACGAACTGGTTTTACTTTGTAATTTCTCACTTTCTTGTTAGCTTTTTTGGTCAGTCCTTTCAATTTCTGGTTTCATCAGGCCATTCTTTTAGCTGACTCGTCCATTATGATTGTTACTAATTTTTCTCATTATATTTCAGGTTTTGGCTTTGACTATTACTACTGGAATTTGTGTTTTAATTTAGCCATGTTTTCTGACTATGTTTGTGCAGGTGGGTTCAGCACTAGTTGCTGGGCGACAGGTATATATTGAAGAGCGGAGATCGAATAGCAACATACCATCACGAGGAGGAAGTATGCATTTCTTTCCTGTCTCATTATTATCAATGTTTATGAAATGGTCTGCATGCATAAATGCTAGATCTAGTCAGACTAAAAGAAGAAGTGACTTCTCAGTCAATGTAATGACTTTTATTGTTGCTTTTTGGTAACTTTATCAAACTGCTCCTTTGGTTTCAATGGGTTGTATCTGGTGTTTGATAGAATTGAGAAGTATACTTGTGTACCAATCCCATCTTAGTTGATAGTTGCATTGCATCCCGAATAATAGGGTACCTCCTTTTCCTTTACCACTGGAAATGAAACAACTATGATAATTATTTAATTGGTGTCAGAAAGATTTCAGTTTAGTGTCTACCATGTAATTATGAATGACCAAAAACTTTGTTTCTTACTGCCCTTAGATTTAGCTATTTAGAGGATACTTTATTGTTTTCTTTGTTATGACGAAGTAATTCTGAACAGGGAGAGGGAGAGGCCGGGGAAGCTATACCATAGATGCCCCAAGGGGGCGTTTTGTCTCTCGAAGTTATGGTCGGGGAGGTGGTTATGATGGGGTTGACCGAGAGTACAACAGACCTAGAGGAAATGGTGTCTATAGACCAGGTCACCGCCAAGAAAGAGGATTCTCAGGTCACGAAGCATTAAGAAGTGGGCAAAATTTATCCGAGTAAAACATTCTAGATTAATAAAGGAGGAGAGATAAAAACGTTTTGGGTCCAGCAGTGCATACAACCACCCTTATTCAATTCGGGAACTATAGTGATACAAATCATTTTAATTTAGATATATGATAGCATTATTGTTTTAAGGGGTTTCTTGATACTTTTTGTGATATTTATAATTTAATGAGAAATGGGTTTTAAATTTTGAGCTCATTTGTTATAAGTGAATCCTGTTGTTGAATTTGATTTATTTATTTATTTATTTATGTAACTCTGTTCGTTTTTATCAATCGATCATTATATTTGGAAGCATATATCAATGGATTCAATGAAGGATATACTGTTGCTTTCACCTCAAGAGGGCTGACCTTTATGAGGATATCTATCACACTTGCATCAGTGTGTTCATACAGAGACTGGCTTTAATTGTTTGGTGCTTTATACGTAAATCAGCAAAACAACCCCAGCATGAACTTATATTGGAACATAGTTGCTGGGCTTTGATCACTTACCTGTAACTAGAGGCATTTGAGAAGCCTTGAGCTTCTGACTGTATATGGTTTTAATCTTTCAGGCCTAAGAATGAACTGCTACCAGGGCTCCTCCATGGAGTATTACCTGGAAGTTATCTTGTTGGCTTTGATCGTCTTCTTCTGTTTGCTAGAGGAAACTAGCATATGCTACCAGAACATTGCTGAAAACAGAAAAAAATAGGACACTAAGCTTCGAAGTTGAGACACATTTTATGTTCATGGAGATCTCCAGGCATTTGTATCATATGGATTCTAAGTTCTTAACAAACTAAAAGTTGCTTCAATTGTGTAACTATTTCACTAATGAATGGATTCTGGATGAGGTAATTCACAAGAGGTCCCGCATTAATATTCTAATTGACTCTGTGTCTGCTGAACCATCTCCTAAATCGAAAAAAAAATTGAAATTATATGAAATAGACTTAATAATGCAAACAGGGAGGTTATTGAAAAATCCGTACCAATCTGCAGGAGTAGCTTGGACTGCTTTCTCATGCTAACCCAGATCTTTTATCATGATCATGGTGAAGGTCCCATATCATTTTGGCAAGACAGGTTTCACCATTGGCTGGATCAGCCTCAAACGGCGTGTGAGCAGTACTCCTCTGCTCCATGAAAATATCCTTTGGACTGTCGATCAAACAAGAGACTGATAATCAACAACATTGCTGCAGAATTAATAGTTATCCCGACCATTTCCATCGCTCTTCTAAAGCAATAACATGTGCACTTCCAATATCCTATGCAGATAAGCAACACGAAGGTTAAAAATGGATAAAAATTAAAAAAAAAAATATGAGCCCTGTTTGTGACAAATTCGTTCCTGCTCATAGTTTCTGATACAAAAATTGTACGAGCATCCGGCGTTGGTAAAGTTGGATATCTGCATACTGCTGCTTGACAAGAGATACCAGATTGCTGAGACCAAACCTGAGCATCATATTCCTCAGCAATGCAGCTAAACAAACTTACACAAAAATGAGCAACCATGTGTTCATTACGTTCTGAAGAGAGCTGAATGAAAATCTTTATACAAATTTAGGTAAGTACTGCTTGCCGCAACAACTTTGCCGTATGCCAAGACATTTAATAAAGCTAATACCAGCAGCAGCTCTGAAATATTCAAATTATTTGACCGCCTTTACCAGTCCAATCCTCAAGGCCTGGAGCAAATTTTTTCTTTATAAAAATCCTGAAAGCTTGACATTCAGAGTCAATCTTTGACCAAATCGATAATGATTTAGCAGTGAGACATCAAAAGGAAACATTTCAGTTATAATTACAAAGCTCAATTTCATTTATTCCGTATGTCTAAATGCATTCTTGCATGTACATAATCTCACCTTACTCAAGAAGTGAGCATAATTTCCGAGAACCAAAGGGTTGCCAGGATTTTCCTTAACCATCCTCCTGTAATTCTCCTCAACATTATCAGAATTGGGTTGGGGCCATCAATCGTGAGTCCCTTTGCTTAACTTCTTCTCCATGGACTGAGTTTTCAAGTTTGCTTAAACCCTCCTTTTCAACCTGAAAAAAAAAATAATAATAAGAAGCATCAACCTTTCCATAATTTCTCTAGAACCCAAAGAGACTCAAATAAGAAACAAAACCAATTGCTCCTCACTGGAAATATAAGTGACTCATTTGATCTTGTTCTGCTCATCACCATCCTCATCCTCAACTATTTCCCAGAGGAAACATGCATATGCCCCAAGAATATTGCTGAGATGAAATATAGTAAAATTTCGTAGATCTCAAACATCGTGAGAGCCAATTTCGCTCTAGACTAGCAATCAAATCAAATTATATAGACAGTAAATCCACTCTCGTTGAAGAGTAAAGTTAGAGAGACCTTTCTTCTAGAGAAATTATAGTGAGTATTCACCTATCCTGAGCAGCAGCTCAAGCTGCACGTTCAAAGTAAGTCAAGGCTCTATTGTGGTCATGGTGGAGCTCCAAAATCAGTTTAGCATACTGCATCAAAATTTCAGCATCTCCAGGATCTGTGATGTAGCGCGATGATAGTAGTCTTCAGCTCCACGGAGGTTACTCCTCTACTGTTAGTAGCATATATGATTGCATTATGAAAACTATAAGAAAGTTTTTGCTTAAATGTAATTTGGAATTTAACCAAACAGAGGACCCTGGCGTCAGACATATAATGAATCAGATTGCAATTCCTTTACACAAGCTAAAAATTCATCATACATCAAGGAAGTTTAAGTTTTGATGACTTATAGTGAACCGCCATCAGAAAAGGAGAAAAAAGAATTAATCTAACCTGTAAGAGCTGAATATAGTTTCTTAAATACAAAGGATACACGGGAGTAGGTGGTTCCATCCTCCTTCAAAATACAAAGAGCTGAGCACACTCATCAACCATTCTTCATAGTACTCCTCCATATTTCCATTCTCATTAAAATTATCCATAGGAGCTAAATCAACAACGTCTATTCCATGAAAATCTTCCCGTGGCCAGGTTCACGGGAGGAGTGGGTGGTTCCGTCCTTCAAAATCTTCCCCTTCTTCCTCAATCAACCCAATGTTAATTTTCTTTCCAAAAGTGAAGTCACCATTATCTACATTTTCTATTTAATCACAATAGTAACAGCTCACCAATGGCTCTTCATTCTGAATATCTTGTTGGCCATTCAGTTTTCCATTTTCAACCCCATCAAACGGATTAAACATGCAAAATGATGGCGCACTTCTCAACATTGAGTGAGCGATATATTGACTATGCAAATACCTTTTCTGAGTAGTACAATTTTGAAACTCTTCAGAATTGAAAGTCATTTATCCTTCTAAGTTTCCTTCGGAAATAGCTCTTCTTAGGCCTTGAAGGCCGACATTCATTTCTTGATTAGATTCAGAGAAAACAGAAGCTGAGTAAAAAGCCCGGAGATAACCTTGACCCAATGCCGTCTAGTAGTGACGAAGCAAGCCATGAAATGGTAAATGTTTGTTGCTCTCACCATCTACACTAATCTGACAGTCTCCGAATGCCAGCAGAGGGTTTTGCTTTACTGGGTTTAATAAACTTGGCAGAAGCATGGCGTTCAATCTAGAAAAACTAGCTTTTTACTACAAAGTTTTTTGTGCCGTGAATCAAGAAGCCAACTATTAATAAAATAAATCAAGTGATATCTATACATACAAAAGCAAGTCTGAAGGCGACATCTTGTGAAGAATTAAAAATTATATACTAAAACATCTAAACTTATTATAAACATCTGCATTAGGAAGGCTGTATTACGAAGACGATGAGATCATCACCTCTGCGCCCTTTAAGAATGCCGGGAAATCAAATTCATGGACCAATGCTTTTGAGTTAAAGAGGTTGGAAAACAAAGGTAGAAACAGGTTTGATTTCAGAAATCGCAGTTTGATTTGTTCCACTGCTTCGGTGTCAGCGCCATCGTGATCTTCTTTCCACTCATATAATTATCCTCTGCTCTGTTCAGTTCTCCTTTTCACGCGGTCAAATTCCGCAGTTACCAAATTTAGACACCGAAACCGAATTTGGGAATTGCAGAATTACCTTCTGATCCACTGCAAAATGAAGCTAAAAATGGGAACCTCAAAAATATATGAACAGGTTAGTCTTAAAATTTTTACTGATCTGTTATATTACCATAGAAATGCTGTGGTTTTTCCACCTAACTCCCTTTATAGGAATAATTATGTGACTAATGCAAAATACTAATTATAAATATTTGATTATATAATTGTTTGCATTACAGAATTCTAATCATGTTTTACCATCCGATCTTCCTAACCAGAAATACAAAATGACCAAAATAAACAAAAGGATAAACCAAGCACCATGCCATTTCAACACAATCAATATTCCATTCATCACTCATCATCAATTCTCTCTCCCCCACACCATATCTTCCCCTTTTCACGCCAGCCGGCTCCGTCGTGTCGTCCGGTCGGCGAGTTGGGGGGTCCTTCTTCCAATCACCTGAAACGTTATTATTTAAATTTATACAAACATGTCATCGAATATTCTTGCTCCCTTTCACCTCCTGGAACTCAACATCATTTCTGCACAAGACTTAAACCCGGTCTCGCGCTCCATGCGAACCTACGCTGTCGCCTGGGTTCACTCCGACCGCAAACTATCCACGCGTGTGGATGCGAACGGGCGCAACAACCCTACATGGAACGACAAATTTGTTTTTCGGGTTGACGAGGAGTTTCTTCGAAACGAAATGTCGGCCGTGATGATTGAAATCTTTGCTTTACATTGGTTCCGCGACATTCACGTCGGGACCGTTCGTGTTTTAGTCGGGAATCTAATCCGTCCGCACCGTCAGCCTAATCACATGCAGTTGGGAATGAGATTCGCGGCGCTGCAAGTTCGCCGTCCGTCAGGGACACCTCAGGGGATCTTGAACATCGGATTGGCTCTCCTTGATAGTTCCATGCGTAGCCTGCCATTATACACGCAACTCAGCTCCGCCGTTGGGTACCGTCATTTGATGGGCGAAGAGGATCCGTTTCAGAGTAATACAAATACTAGCACTACCAGTCAAAATCAAAATTCGTTCGCGTTTCTGCTGGGGAAACCTGAATTGCGCCGGACTAAAAGCGATTCAAGTTCCATACTCGGGTCGGATTCGGTTAGAAAACCCCGGGTTCAGATCGCAAAGGACGGGTCAATGGTCGAACCGCTCACTGAAATCGAGAAAAACGTCCAGGGAGAACCGGTTAAGGGTGAATCTGGGTCGGTTGTTAGCGGGTCGAATGTTATTTCAATTAAGGATAAATCTGGAAATGAAAGTCAATTAGGCAGAGGTTTGGAAGTTGCGGACCCGTTAAAGAAGAATCAACCCGTAAAACCAGCTGGTTCAGTGGTCAGCGGGTCGGATTTTTCTGACCTGCCGAAGAAGTCTGCAGATTTACCATCAAAACCGCCCCTTCCTCCTACTAATGGTAACGAATACGAAGCCCCGAATAAGTCTAAAACTTTCAAAGGCGCGACAGTATTGACGGAATCAGATTTAGGTCCGTCGGCGTCGGAAGTGGCAGCGGCTAAGGCCAAGGAGAAGCTGTTATTGAAAATATACGACGAGGATAGTTCGGGAATTCCAGGATGGGAGATGGAAAGCAGCGTTGAAGGCCTTCAATCGAAGCTGGCGCGTTGGAGGGCGGAACTGCCACCATTATACGAGTCGAGTTTTCCATCCAGTACCACGGGTGTCAGCGGCGGAAAATCTACAGACAGGCCCGGTCGGAGGCACACTGCTGGTGGCAACAATCCCGGGTTGTTTTCCTGTTTTAGTAAAATATGCGGATGTGAATGCTCTATTGTTTGTGGGTCGGATTCATTGAAGAAGCCCAAGAAGAAAGGTGGCAGAGGTCGGTCCAGTTGGAGCCCGTCAAACAACAACACGAGCTCCTTTTAAACCGAAAACGACGTCGGGGCTTGGACTTTAAGGAGGATAAAACAACATGGATGTAGGGTAAGGACGTGCATGGAGAAGCGATGTCGGATAGACCATCCTGATCCAGCATTAATTTAATTTATTATATTCTTTGTCTTTTTTTGTATATGTTTATTCATTAATTTGTAATTATACGGCATAAATAAAAACATTATATTAATTCGAAAGAAAAATAATTTCAAATAAGAGTTGGGTTTGTTAAGATTCACACTCTATTAATATCATTGTACTTCCTCATTTATATTTTTTTTCAAAAAAAATTAGAGTTTATTATATAATTAGTATAAGAATATTTATGATTTTAAAAAATAATTATTTTAATAATTATATAATAATACAAATATACAATAATTATTTTAATATCCAATTTGATAATTATGGTATCACAATAAAGAAATATTACAATTGAATTTATTTACTATATATAGATTTAATGTTCATGAAAAACTTGTTTTTATAGTTAAATATATATTTAATCTATTATCTATAGAAATAAAATATGAATACTACGGCTATTTAGTGTGTTTTCATAAAAAACTATAACATTAAATATAATTTGATAAATTTAAATTCTTCTTAGATAAATACGGTTTTTATGTTGTCGATAAATAATTATTATTTTAATAAAAAAAAAAAGATAACTTAACAATTTATATACATTTGAATTTAGTGTTTTTTTTTTTTTTCTGAAACTTTAAATATAGATCTTAGTGGTTTATATGCTTTGGATTTATAGGGTTTTCTCATTGATTTCGAGGGAAAAATTCAAATGGGGAGGAATTTATAAAAAACAAAAAACCACCTAAAACATTTTCTCTTCTGAAAAATTATATTTAAACACTTTTCTTTACTGAAAAAGCATTTTATAAAAAAAAAAAAAAAATGAAGTGGGGTGGGGTGGCGCGTGGAGAAAAGGATGGATTATTCTTCAAATTCATTATATATATATATATATATATATTTTTTATTTTTATTTTTATTTTAACGATTATTTCAAAAAAAGGCGTCTTCTTTGAAATAATCTTTCTACCGTAAATATTTTTTTATTTATATATATATATTTTTTTTTTATGGATTAATTTTTTTACCTAGTAAAATGATTATTAAGTCTAAAGCATTTAAATAATTTTTAAACTTTCGAATATTTAAAAAGACAAAATCCTTATAAATATCAAAAGTCTTCCATGCAACAGAAAATTATTACCTATAAAATATTTAATAAATTGAAGGCATTTAGGACTCAACAGTCTGTTCCCTATGAAAAGCAAAAGGTCAAATGAGATTTCTTTAAATAATAATTTTTTACCTGAAAATTTTTAAAAAAATCAAATACCAATTTTTTAATATTTTTTTAAAAAACCAAAACACCTTTCATAAATAATAAATAATAGAAATGGATAATTAATGAACACATAAACATTAAAAATAGGATTAAGATAGCTTGTACAAAAATCATTTCCTTCCATTAATGGAACAAACACTAAAAAAATGGTAAAAAAATTGTTTCAGATCCATTAGAGTGGTCAAGGCTCTCTCTTGGTTTCTTTCTCCAATTAACAATAAAAAGATTAGACCATCTCCTGAAAATAAATGAATTATATAAGAAGTGGTCTTCAATGGGGAAGGCAGAAATGAATTTATTTTTTTTTTGGGTAATTTGAAGTGAATAGTTAATTGATTAAAAATATTAAAAAAAGGTATTAATTAAATAGGTTAAGAGTTTTAATTGGTTATGAAGTTTTGGAAGCAACCCCACAGTCCACTTGAATTGCATGTCTTTAAACTTTAGGGTTTAGGTTTCAACTTTCTAAAACAAGGTTTTATGCACTTTGTCTATAAAATAGTGGACAGCATAAAGGAAGAAAGCAAGGGATTTGGGTGCATTGAGAAGTAAAGATTATTAGAATATGCTTTTGCTTGTAAAAAGACTAAACCTTTTAACACTTAATGCTTTCTTGTCTTACATATGTTATGGCTATAACACACTAAGCTTTCTTCATTAATTTCCTCTTCTTTATTTCATTACATAGGTGGATTTGACAACAAATTATAATTCTATATAATAGTTATTTTGATAATTAATGATACAAATATATCAAATTAATTTAATGCAAAATCTCTCTTTATTTGAGACCCAAAATCTTTTTTTTTTTTTTAAATCTTAGATATAAACTTTAATTACTCATATGATTTTAATCCATATGTGGGTAAATTTTTTATTTTTAATAATTTCAATTGCATATTTATCTGTATGTGTGTGAGAGAGAAGAAAAAAGAACAAGAAGTTGACATCTGAAGATCTAAGAAGAAGGTAATTTTCTCATGGCAAAAAGTTGAGGAAGCCATCATATTTGATGTATAAAATAATATGATGAGCCATCATAGTAATAAGAGACAAAATTATTATTAACCTTTTGCAAAATGAAAAATGAAGAATAGTAAAAAAAAAAAAAGAAAAAAAATCCCCATGAAACGACGCCCTTTGTCACATTATGACCAAAGAACAGTGAAAATTTTGTAACAGTTGGCACTACTCAAAAGCTAAAAGACAATTTCAATGGAGAACTTGGAGGCCAAGCTAGTTGTTTCCTGGAGGTTTCAATGTAAAATTTGATAAAATTTTGCATGTTATCAACCAACTGATGGGAAAATTTCAGATTCTCAAGAGACATGATAATGTCAAGAAAAATGGAGTAAAGAGTGGTGAGAGTGCTAGGCGCACTAGCAGACACATGGGTCCCAACATCATCACTTCCTCCACCATCTTTCTCAACCTACCTCTTTTTGTTCTATTATCTTTAATTACTCTTTCCACCCAAAACATCAAAATCCTTCCTTTGCTTCTAGTTCTACACACACATACTCTCTCTCCTCTTCCCTCTTGACCTTCAAGTCTTGAAAAACTCTTTCTTCCCTTGCTTCTTGTTGTTGTTGTTGTTGTCATGCAAGGTGGCCTTGGTTTACTTGGTGTTGGTGGGGTTGGTTCTGCAAATGAGTCAACTTTTTCAAAAGTTGAGAAAGAATATGAACATCATCCAGCCGAGAGTGATGAACTGGAGCTGGGGCTGGGACTGAGTCTTGGTGGTGGTGGAAAAAGTAAGGGAAGTACATGGGGTGAGTGTGGCAGAATTTTAACTGCTAAGGATTTCCCTTCGGCTGTTTCTGGGACTAAGAGAGCTGCTGACTCAGTTTCCCACGAGGGTGGATCCCCTCCCAGTATCAGGTTCAATATGTTGCATAAACCATAAATTTCTGTGTTGTGTTTATGAATATGTTGCAGAAATATGTCCTACTAAAATTGAGGAAAACAGTATTAGAATATGTTCATGCTTGTATATATTCTTGTTGGCAAGAATTCCTAAGAACAGTTGAAGAAAGATAAAAAAAAAAATGTTTTTCTTGTTTGGTTTTCTAATGTTCTTTGTGTTTATGTTATTTACATCTTGAAAGATGAAAAACTCACCCCAATTTTACGTTGCTTCTCAATACTGAGGAAAATGGTAATATTACCAATAAAATTAACCAACTTTAGTTGGTTTAGCAATATCAACTTTCTCCTATTGAGACTTTTGATTTTTTTATTTTTCCTTGCTAATTACTTGTGCTAATCTTATTCTCTTCTGTCATTGACTTGGGATTTATTTTCTTTAGTTATTTCCTCTTATGGCTTGTCATGTTTAGCTTTGATTATGATTTAGAAGGTGGTATTAATTAATGACACCTTGTGCCAGTTCTGTATTCTCTTGATAGAGTCTTATCTATTTCTGTTCATTCCTTTTAATCTTTTCCCCCTCAAATTGTTATATTGATTCTTTTCTAAAACCGGGACTTCACTTTTGTCACTATGAATATCTTTTTGGTAAATTAACCATACTTTTGTTATTGGTTATTTCAATTTATTATGTTAATTTGTATATTCATTAATGGTAAATTGTTTGGTGAAAACAGTCAGGTTGTGGGATGGCCACCAATAAGGGCTTATAGGATGAACAGTTTGGTTAACCAAGCAAAGTCTCCTAGATCTGAAGAAGAAAAAGTGGGCAGTGAAAAAGAGAAGTCAAAGGATACTTTAAAGAAGATAATTTGCCATGGTAACGAAACTAATAATATGTTCAATGAAAAAGGACATCTTGGTTTTGTCAAAGTGAATATGGATGGAGTTCCAATAGGAAGGAAGGTGGATCTTAATGCTCATGCCTGCTATGAGACTCTTGCTCAGACATTGGAGGACATGTTTTTTGCCTCCACCACATCAATCAAGTCAATAGGTAGATTAACTTTTGCCACTTGAAATAATTATAAAATTCCACCATGTTTAGTCAGTAACAAGAGAATTGCTGTTGCCTTATGCCTTTTTAAAATTCTTATTCTGTGAACAGGGTCAGGTGCAGGGAAGAAGGATTCAACCACAAAGACCTCTAAACTTTTGGATGGATCATCTGAATATGTGCTCACCTATGAAGATAAAGAGGGCGATTGGATGCTTGTTGGCGATGTCCCTTGGGGGTATGTAAATTTTGTAATAAAGAGTAAAATATGTTGCTAATTTGTTCTGATTCCTTCAAATGCTAATTTTTTTTTTTCGTGTTCCTTGTTGTGATCAGGATGTTTCTCAGCTCGGTAAAAAGGCTGCGAATCATGAGAACATCTGAGGCTAATGGACTTGGTATGCAAATGTCCCTCGAACGCCACTCAAATCAAGTAATTGCAGGTCCAAGATTCCAGGAAAGAAATGAGAAACGAAGAGCCTAGCCTGTTTAGCACTGTCCCAACAATTTGAAAATAAAAAAAAGATGAAGAAACCTACCCACAGTTTGAAAAATGCTGAAGCTAAAAAATAGTAAAGAAGTTTATGAGTTGGAGCATTTTGCCATCAAGATTGCCTTATTCCATTTCTTTTTAGTGTTATTAGCAGCTTTTATCTGGGTTATTGCTGCTGCTGCTCCTTTTTTTTCTTTTTGGTTCCAGTAGGCCATATTGATTTAGTTTTTGTCTCCTTCTATACGGTGGTACAATACAGGCCCGCAGCTTACCTTGACTAATGATGCTTTCTCATAGTGTAAATATGGGAGTTGATATCTAGAGTGTTTTGAGTTTGCTGTTGCATTGCAGTGGAGTCTCTTTGTCATAGCCAGAAGAAATTGCTTGTGTGGTTTTACTTTTGCTGTTGATTTTATTATCTGTTAATGCTTGAGCCTGGAGCTTCAAAGTGTTGTGTTTGCAGCTTGGCATCCTTTAATTAATTGAATTGTTTGTGGCTAAATCAGTCTTTTCATCCCATTCAACTCCTATGCAACATCAAGTCTAACAAACACCATTAAATAAAACAATTTGTAAAGTCAAGAATGTGTTTGGTTCAGAAAATTTTTTATTACTAAAATTCAAAATTTACTCACAAAGATAAATGATTAAATAATAATATGTATGGATAAATTAATATGAACATATAATTATTGTGTTTGGTTAATGGTAGTCGCATTTTGTCATACTATCAAAATCTTCACTTCAATCAATCAATAAACAAACTATCAAATTCTCTACCACCATGTCTTAATTTGATTCAAAACCTAAATCTCAATATTTAATCACATATCAAATGAAAATTGATCGCATCAAACTTAGAGCAGGTCCTTGTTGCCACTTAGACCAAAAACGTTTGTACATTAGAAGAGGTTTGTCAATATGAGATTATCAATAATGTTTAGTCAAGTTGCAACAACGACTATAACGATGATTATGAGCGACTAAGAGTAGAGTAACATCAGTTTTAAACTTTTCAAATATGAAACAAATTTCATTCATCAACTTCTTATTTAACATATTAATGTTAATAAAATAGATTCGTTTTAACTTTCTACTTTCTATTTCTTTGGAAAAACACTCGTACAAAAACAAATACGGAAAAAGTGCTTTACTTGTACCAGATTTCTAATCCTCTCAATTACAATAAACAAACCACAATCTTATTTGTATAGAATATAATTTTGATTCCTTATCACAACAATTAGATTTCCTAGGAATCAATATCTCATTTTCTCTTTTTTGCTTTTTGACTTTCACTTTTTGTCTTTTTTTAGTATAATTAGTACAAAATTTTATTTTATTTTTTATGAATAAAAATGAAATTTTATTGTAATTTAATATGTTATGAATGAATCCATTAGACTTTGATGCCAAGAGCTTTGTATAGAAGTTGATGATTTGTGGAGTTTATTAGAAGGTAATTGGATATTTTCAACCCCTTTTTCACTCATGTTTTCCTGATATCAGGTTTTATTTGTTAACCTTTTAGTATTTGGTAGATGAGTTTGTGTCTAAAGACATAAAAATATTGTACAACAGAAAATTAAGAGAAGAAAGAAAGAAGAAAAAGGAAAAAGACCGTTTTGACTTTCATATAATAGATTTTATTAACAAGAATAGATGACACGTGGAAAAATGAAAAATTTTAAATTTAAAGAATGAAAATTCTCAAATTTAAAGAAAAAAAATTATTATTTCATAAAAGTTCAGATGGGATGGGACATAGTGATTGGGTTTATATACATATATATATAATTCAAAAATCTTGGGATAAGTCCGAGTTCAAAACTGGAGCCTTGATTAAACCTTAATATCATTAACAACATCAAACCAAAAACTCCATTACAGTACGTAAAAAACACAAGAGGCAGCTTAAATTGATTTTATTTTCATGAAAAGAGACTAAACTTAAAAAATAACATGTCCCACTGTCATTTTAATAGTTTTTTTCTTCATGGATTTATTGGTAATTATGAATGTTGGTTCTAAAAAAGTAAACGAAAAAAATAAAAAGGTCAGGGAAGAGACAATACATGGGGTTCCAACTTCCAAATTCTGGTAAAAAATAAATCCAATCAGTGCAATCTGTTTTGAAAGATCCTGTTGAGAAAAAGGGAGCAGACTTGGCTCTTAAGATATGAAGATGAAACAATCATTTCTATTTTGACTGCAGATTTCTACTCCTCATTGATTGATTTATAGGGTGACCCATTTCTACATAATCACCCTCTTTTACTTGATTATATATTTTCACAACTGTATGCTACTACTATTCATATATTTCTTCACAACACTCATCTATACTTTCCTACTGTTGTAACTTTCCATCATATCTTCTCAATGTTTCTTGCTGGTTTCCATCTCTTTCACAAAGCATGGTGCCAACTATAATGTTCTCACATGGATTACATTGTTAGGTCTATGACATATATCATCTTTGTGAAAAACTTTCAAGACTTTATTTTCAACAAGTAGCCATGTCTGTTTAATCATATACTAACATTTGTGTATAGTATGATGTAGATTGTTGATTTCGATAAGGATATTGCAGGTCCTACAGTAGTAGTAATCAAGATATTCACCTAAGAAAAAGGCTTCTTTTCACTGTCTTTTCTTGTATATTTTATAAGATTTTGGGGATGAAAGCTAATTAAACGACCCAGCATCTGAAACCCAATCTTCAACTTTTGTTGTTATGCATAAATTATGCATAGAAGATGTTAACCTCATGCAAAACAGTAATAATGGCAACAGCTGGAAAGTCCTAACCTTAGCAGAATGAGGCTGGTGGCTCCACTGCTTTCCGAGGAAAGAAAGGCCTCAGTACAAGTAATTCACAATGATAGACACTCAAGACATTTCAATTGAGTAAAAGTTGTTTTGTTTTGTATTGTATTGTATGATCGTCATTATTGTTAATGCATTTTGCCACCTTCGCCACCGTGCCCTGAAAAAATGAATGCCAGGTCGGTGAGTTCAGGCAGGGCCCTTTTGCTCTGTTAAATCATTTTGCCACTTTTTATTTTAAAGTGGCTTTTGCGATTTTAGCTGGAAGGAAGAAAAAAAAAAAGGTGCAAAATGAAAAAGCAGACTGTTTTTACCTGAACAAATTGGTCCTTAGAAACCCTTAGACAGCACCGAAGTATCCGAGTAGTTGCTCAGTTCCTGCTGTTTCTCCCCAAGTCTAGCTCTTTGGAGACCATGATTTCTACTATGCAACAACAGCAGTTAAATTACACTATTCGCAACAGTCATATTCCTATTCATTTGCCACTGCCCATACATTGCAACTGCTTTCCACGTTTTATATTTGCTTCAATAATCATAAATATATCATGTTAAAGACCCGTCTATGACTCACATTGTCATAATACAAAATTTTCACGGATGGACACAGCAAAAGACTCTTGATAGTTAACTCAATCTAGAAAGACACTTCGATGAAGGAATCTCATAAGGCGTACAAAATACTAATATATAAGTGATCGAAAACAGTCCTTGATGGTCTACTGCAGAAACTCTCTTGGATCAGTGACATAACCAGTCAAAGCAGATGCAGCAGCTGTATATGGTGAAGCAAGATAGATCTGGCCTTCCTTGTGTCCCATTCTTCCTGGGAAGTTCCTATTTGTTGTTGAGACACAGACCTGAAAAGATCATCGCCTCAAAAAGTATTGTCTGAAGATCATAATTACTTACAGATGGGACAGCCATAATGGCATGCCCAGATTCATCATAAAGATTAATTGGGAAATTTTGGTTGACTTACTCAGATCAGAGAACAGGTTTGCGAACGATAGCATCAGTAAATATATAAAGCAAGGAGCTCATACAATCATTGAGGTGAGCTAAAAATAGGATTCCAATTGTAATCAGCAGTAGTATTCTAATAGTATACAGTATATACAGCAGACAAAAGTATCATGCAAAGGAATAGAGAATCATAAAGAGTCCATAGATAGCTGGATTACAAGGACAAGAATCATTAGTCAACTGTAATTAGTTTCTTGTTTCCTAACATAGAGAGATTTGGATTCTGTTTTATCGAATCACCTTAATTTGGTTTTGATTAAGTATTATTTTCTGATTCTTTGGAGGTTTTAACCTCATAAAATCAGGGAACTATCTCCTCCTTTATGGTTGTAGATTTCAAGCTTTCGTATACATATGTGTAGCCTATGCATTTCTGAATCAATGATGATAAGTCTGCTTTTGAGCAATTCTGATCAATCCAAATGGAAACTTGTCCATCATCATCTAATGTCACGTCCTCCCATAGCTCTCTGATTTTGCACAACGGAGAATTAGAGAGCTCAGCGATTTTGTCACTGGCCACAAACTGAATTGTCAAAATTACCTGCACTAGTCCCATTCAGTATGATGTATGTGTGGCAAGGGCAAGGATGACTACCACACTGGAGTAGCTCTCCAATTGGCAAAGGAAGACTGAATATTCAAAGGGTGTAAGGCTGAGAATAACATGGTTATGTCTAGGCTAATAAATTGAATGAATAACAATATTGAAGAGGATTTTATGCTTTATGAAACAGTACATGAGACTGGGGAGGTTGCATGGGAAACTTGCTTGGATGAAAAAGAATCAACAAGGCATTTGAAACAGAAGGAATTCTCTATGATTTCCATCAAAGAGATTTATCTGTTACTCAATACTTAGATGTCTAACTTGCTATTGGCAACAATTGGACATGTATGAGCTATCAGCTGGGATTGTCTTGGCAACAATTGGACGTGTATGAGCTACCAGCTGGGATTGTCTAACAGATGCAAACAAATACAAGAAGACTGTTGAGAAGAAAAAAATTTTCAAATTCTTGCTAGGATTAAATAAGAACTTAAATGAAGTTTATGGTTCAATTATGGCAACCAAACCTCTGCCTAAGATTCATGAGGTTGCTTTAGAAGTAAGCTGAGAAAAAAATAGAACGAAGGTTAGATGGGTTCAAGAATCAATCAACCTATCACTGCAGGACAGCCCTAACAACTCATGGTCTTCTTTACCCAACCAATGGTAATCGGCCAAGGAAGGACTTGGTATGATCATTGCCAATAACCAAGTCACACCAATGACACTTGCTGGAAAATTCACAAGAAAGCTTACAATTGGAAGACATCACAACCTCAAACTCGGAAAGAAAATCGTGCTCATATTGTTGTTACTAAAGACTACCCTAGGTCACCAGCAAACAGTCCCTTCAACAAAGAACAAATGGAAGTACTACAAAAGTTGTTCAATCAACAGGTATCCAAAGCTCTAACTTCTACCATTGGAGCCAGATCAGTGACACAAAGGTAATTTCTTATTGTTGATTCAAGAGCCTCTAATCATATGACTAGAAATGTCACAATCATCCAAAATTTTACATCTGATTCCAAATTCATATTGTTCCTATTGTTTTAATGCATTTGGGAACTTAGTCACAAGGCAAAGCCAAAAACAATCTAGAGTAAAAGTTGAGTTTAGAGCTATGTCACATGGAATATGTGAGGGAATGTGGTTAAAGAGATTACTACAAAAGCTTAAAATCCTTGTAAATAATTATCAAGATGTTGTGCAACAATCAAGCTGCTGTAAATATAGTGAAGAACCTAGTTCATCATGGTCTTATAAAGCATGTGGAGATTGACAGCCATTTCATCCCGGAAAAGACAAGAGAAACCGCCTCAATAACTTATGTTCCTACTACTTTTCAAACGATAGACATTTTAACCAAAACTCTTCCCAAAGTAACCTTCGAACTACTAAGATCCAAGCTAGGCATGATCAATATTTACAGCCTAACCTGGGAGGGAGAATGAAAATCTGCATGAAAATTCAAAATGGTTTGCCATTATTTATAGTTGTAAATTTACAACTGTCATTAGTCAACTGTAATTAGTTTCTTGCTTCCTAGTTTAAAAAATACAATTCACTTTCTTTCGACTCTAAAAAAATCACTTTATAGGATTAGTAATAATAATAAGAATTCAAAGATTTTTAGGGAGGGATTTGATTCGGTTTCATTGAATTACCTTAATTTGATTTCAATTTAGTACTTTCCCGTTCCCCTGATTCTATGGAGATTTTCTCTTCACAAAATCAGAGGATCATCTCTTATTTTTTCATTCTAATCTCATTTTTTCTATAAAAATTCTGCATAAAGTTGTTGGTAAAAAAATCAATTAGAAAATTATAATGTGCAACAAATGAATTGAGTATTTCAGGTCAAATGGTTAAATTCTATGCTTTTTAAGACTTTCCAGTTAGAGGCAAAAACTTACCTTAGGTTCATTCAAGCGTGCATAAGTGTCCACTGGGCCACCCATACAAGCAGCACAACTAGGACTTGCTGGTGTGTCACAACCTGCTTCTTCAAATATCATGGAGCAAGTCTTGCCACCAGATCCCGGTACTGGGAGAGTATATAAGTCCATCCAAACCTGTCAATTTCACCATCCATAAATATGACAATCACACTGGATTAATTCTCCTTAGTTACAAACAGTAATTTCACTGGCATTTTCATAAAAAGTAAGGCAGCATAACAAACCTTTTGGGTAGCAGGGACAAGGAACGTGGGAACTTTGACCTTTTTGCCCTGAAGATAAGCAATTGAATTTTTTTTCTTTAGATTGCGTATGCACATGCACCTATAAAATTATATTTCCAAGATAGAAATTGTAAAAGTAACAGCTCAAAGAGACCAAGTTCCTAGGAGACTTCTCAGCATATCTATCAACACAAACCATTGTCAGTCACTGCTTCTAATGTAACATGCATACTTTAAAATACTTCTCTCACGAAATAATTATTAGTGATATGTTATACAATACCAAATGAAATGAGAAAATATATTATAATATGTATTCTGGTAACAAGAAAAATTTAAATACTATTATCCTACTGCTCATAGCAGGAAAAAGGCCAAATTTCTGGTTATTCTAAATAAAACTTTAGGTATCAAATTGGTCATCCATAATCAAGTTTCAGTAACAATTGAGACAGGTGATTATTTTAATTTTCTTCAATCAGGGATTCAATAAATAACTTCTTTCTTCATATGTATCAATTAGTTGTACAATAAGTAACAGAAATTCATAGCAATGAATGTAGCACTAACTGAAGCAAGAAAGACTCTGGCTGCTGCTAGAAAGTCCTCTGTTTTTCCACCGGTACAAGATCCAATATATACTCTGTCTATTTTCACATCTTTGCATTCTCTTGCTAAAGCACGATTATCAGGAGAATGAGGCTGTAGAAGTACATCTACTATATTACTTATGGAAAACAAAATCATAGTAAACTCCCAACAAACTAGAAAATGGACAACAATTCCGTGTGACAGAGCAAAAAGAGAGTGGGGGAGAGAGATCTTCCCACCTAAAATTACATATAATCACCTACCTTTGCCACCAGTGGCTCCAGCTTGGAGACATCAAATCTGTACGTAGAAAGGAATCTAAAAGCCAAAAAGATATATCAACAAAAAGTAATACTTGAAGCATGATGGCATTACAAACTAACCACAAGGAGCTGAATAAAGAATA
Source organism: Anacardium occidentale (assembly GCA_026122585.1). Lineage (NCBI taxonomy): Eukaryota > Viridiplantae > Streptophyta > Magnoliopsida > Sapindales > Anacardiaceae > Anacardium > Anacardium occidentale. The sequence continues at coordinate 170,901 of JAJEJH010000111.1, read as the reverse complement.
TAAGATAAGAAATATCCTCACCATCAATAAATTGTACAAGTTGTATGACATAGATGATGAAAATAATACAAAATTACAAATTCTATTCAATAACTTATTATTTCACATCAGATGTAAGTTCCCGAGGAAAAATAAGACAAAATCTGAAGGGAGCAAGGTGTAAAAAACCACATGTAGCCATTAAAACTCAAGTTTCAGAAAATCGGTACAATAAATGTGGATATAGCTATTTATGTTTGACAAAAATTCTAAATCTATCTTTCAGCAGACAATTCCAGAACACTAATTCAGGATTAAGTGCCTGTCCAATAGATGTAACAATTTAAATACAAAAAAGTACCTTGCTTGCTCATCGCTATAAACTGGTTCATAGGACAAAGATGTCTTATCCTGTGCAAAACAAAAAGGAGCACACAAAGTAAGCCCATGCAAACATAAAGAAAAGCCCCCTAGGAAATGCAGGTGAAAAAGAAAATTAAATTTTGTAATAGACAGAAAAATATAAACAGGCATATATGGAACAGATACATATGATAATATATGGTGCCAACCTCAAGATAATTAAATGTCGTAGCATCAGCAGGGATCACACCATTCTTTCCCCCGGCCTCAATAACCATGTTACACAGTGTCATCCGCTCTTCCATCTGTTCAATACAAACATGATTAAACAATTTAATTTTAGAGCCCTGAAAAGGAAGAGATACAACTTAAGACCGATAACTTCAACTGGAACTTACATTTAAGCTTTCAACAGTTGTACCAATAAACTCCATAGATTTATATGTAGCGCCAGCCACAGATATTTCACCAATTATCTGTGCAAAGTGACTATAATTTTCAATTTTGAAGAAAAGCACAGATCATCCAATAATAACTATAACATTCAAACACCTTGGGGCTGTTTTTATCCCCATTTAGGAAAAAATTGCCTCAAGATCCACGTAATCTTACATGTAGAATTAAATCCTTAGCCAACAAATAGTCAGGCATTTCACCATCCAATACAAATCTCAGAGTTGGAGGTACCTGCAACTTATAACAATTGATTGAAACAAAAAAACAAGACAATAGCAATTAAACTAATTTTAAAGATATATTTGAAGTTCCATTGGTCAAACTGGATAATTAATTATTCCAATAACTGTTAAAGACTCATAGTGTATAGGTGAAAATGATAATTTGTATGCTATCCCATATCTCCATGAATCAAGAAACTTCTGCTTGTATTTTCTCATTCCTTAAAATTTTACCAGTAGAACAAGTATATAGTCCAAGGAAAATTAGTAAGAATTTCCATTTTTCATTTTGATCTATTACATAAATTGATGAGATTATAGTTTTATTATCCAAGAAGAAATAGAGAAATGATATCCATAACTTTTTCTGAACATTAAATCAGATGAGAAAAATGTTTCACTAGAATTTTCATACGGACATGAAGAAACAACTAAAACTGTATTAATCTGATTGCAATGTCAACTGAAGACTCTAATTACCACAAGTATGGGAGTTTATGACAAAGATGCATCGACTCCTAAGCAGATTTTATCCTTTTTTTTTTATAGCACAACAGTTACTACTTTTACTGTCCACTATGGTAAGAATGATTTGCCGTCTCTGGTAAGACTGGAGAAGGGTAACATTAATGTACATGAATAACAGCCATATCTGACATCCAAATGAAATTATGCTGCAGGAAAATGGATTTTAAGCGATGCAGGTTTCCCATCTCACATAACCAGCTAGAAAATCCATACCATGTACCAGAAAATTTATCAGAAAACACAATAATGATTGCGTAACTAGAAATAGATCTAGCATCATAGTTGTACATATAGTACTATTACCACTAGTGTTGTCATCATCACCATTACTGCAAACTATAATATATTTCTATAAGTTTATATCATAACTTTTTGATCTTGAATTCCCTATACCATTCTATCCATTTTTTTTTTTTTTAAAGAGTTCATTCCATCAGTATCAACACTAATTCTTGGATTCTACAGAAAATTATAGTAGTCTCCCTTTGTAGAAAAGCACTAACAAGAACAAACCTTGAGCAAGATCTTCCCTGTGCCCAATACAAAGCCGGCGTCAGTGATGCCAATGCCAGTAGCAAATTGACCAAAAGCTCCAGCAGTACAGGTGTGAGAGTCTGTACCCAACAAGACCTGATGGCAGTAATGAAGGGTTTAAAAGCAGATCCCAAATAATGTGATAGCAGCAATCAACTCAGCAACAACCAGTGTTCTTCATAACCAACAAGCTACAATCCAGCATAATCTTCTATATTCAACTCAACCAGAAAAATGGATTAAAGACAAACACAATCAGACCTTATATATATATACTCACAACCCATGGTACAGTCAGTTGTGCCAGCAATTGAAAGGAAAAATGAAAATTAACAGAAACAGCAGAAGCAAAGAAATGGCCTGGCAACAGGGCTGTCACATTCCCCCAAGGCTTTCGCCCCCTTCTCTAATTTCTTCTTGATTCTCTAGCCTTTTCTTCCCCTGCAAGACTCTTTTTATACTCCTCTCCTGTTCCCCACCTCCTCCCATTTTTCCTGCTGCCCCACATGTCTCTCTTTGTGCTTAGATTGATTTACCTCACCAAGAGACACTACCACTCAACTTTTGCTCGTATGCTTTTTCCCCTACACCCTAGATCCTAACATAATGATATAATAACAATGAAGAGTATAAACAATTCAACTATTTTGATAACAAAAATTGCACCTCTCCAGGCCTGCAATGACCTTCTTGGGCAAGCGCAACATGGCATACACCTTTGTAATCAGGATTAGCCTGCAAGGTTCAGAAGTAAATAAATTATGTATTACTGATATATAGGAAGCAATTACAATTAAAGCTTTCAGAAAAATTGATTAATCAGTTGGCAATTAAGTAAAAAGAATGAGAGACTCACACCTTAAAATTACTAAGATCCGTAATATCATAGAAGTACTTGATCTTTTGCTCTGTGGAGAAATCTCTCAAGATATCCACATTACGATTTGCACGCTCATCACTTGTGAATATGTAATGTTCAGGTATTATTACAATCTTTTCACGGTCCCAAACCTTCAATATCATAGTAATATAGACATATCATACTGTAAACTGTAAATAATGCCTATGCGGATAGGCTGAGATGTATCAGATATTGATGTAAACAGAACTTCTCAACTTGGGGATTAACCTTAAGTAATGACAAAGCAAAGAAACTAAAATAAATGCTCAAAAAAGGTATAATAGTTGTAAAACTCAGGGCCTCAATTATTGAAACATGGTTTCAGGCATCTCACTGAAATAGAAACAGTCTTGCAATTCCCACATAATTGAAAAAAGTTAACCTGATTGAGGATGAAGAACATAATAATATAACATATGTATTACTTGCTCCACTTTATATTAGTAAACATGAAATTGTAGCTCATCAAGCTTTAAACTTTTAACTTGTATATATGCTAATGTAACACACAATGAACACAACAAAACAAACAGTATAAAAAATAAAAAAATTCTATTGATGATAAAGCAAATTACATACAATTATCACAACATCCTGATGTTCTATAGTTTATTAAAGAAATAAATCATGTGCATACCACAAATGAGCAAGGTAAAACATGTTTCCAGTAGAATTACGGCAACGAATAACGATACAGGATAAATGCATGAGCCATCAAATATGAATACCTTCGCATTTGTGCCAAATTCTCTCTTGAAGATATCGAAGGAACCAGGGCCACAAATATCATGGGTCATCAAGATATCAACATTAACCCATGCATTCTCTCCTGGGATCAACTGAGGTTTCTCTGAAGCCCGTGCAAGTATCTTCTCAGTCAATGTCCTTGCAGTTTTTACCTGAAATTCCGATTCGTTAGGAAGCCCAGAGCCAGTATTAAATAAAGAGTGAATCACAATTTTCACCGAAGGCTTGGCTCAAAAACTCCTTCTCACCTCAGGTGAAGAGGATAAAATAATATTTTTATAATTTAAAAATTTTGAAAAAATAGAAAAAAACACACGTTTTTACAAATATCACCTTATCATTTCAACAATGGTTAAGACAATTTTTACAAGTTTAAAAGCTTACCATACAGTTTTTATAAAATTTTGAAAAATTTAATTCCAATTGTCGATCGGAATATGACAAAAAAGCCAACATTGACACTAGGCCAAAGGACTGTTTCCCACGCATAGTTTGAGGCGGGGACAAATTGTCACCCCCAAAGTTTCAAAAGCCCAAACTCCCACCCGCAAACCAAATTTAATATTAAAGATAATAGTGTACAGTAATTATGTAAGACTATTTTTGTCTTTTTAATATTTAAAATTTATAAATTAATAAAATAAATTTTATGTAAATATAAAAAATTAAAAAATATTTTTAAAATATTTTTAAATTATTAAAAATTGAGGCAGCCACCGCCGTTGCCGCCCATAATAGAACTAGGTGACCATTTCCGGTCATCTGGTTCTAAGGAAGGCTAGATCTAGCCTCCCCGTTTTGTGGAGACGGCTAGATCAGCCGCCTCAAGTTTTGGCGGAGACGGCCAGATCTGGCCGCTTCCACCCGAAATAAAAGCTGGAAACGGTCAGTGGGGCCAAGGCTGGCCCTTTACGGCTCTTTTCGGGTCCTAATTCTATCGGAGGCAGCCAGATTTGGCCGCATCCACTGAACGAGGAGGTCAGATCTGACCTCTCCTGGAACCAGGTGGTCGAAAATGGCCACCTGGTTCTATTATAGGCAGCCACCGCCGCCGGTGGCTGTTTCAATTTTTAATATTTTAAAATTTTTTTAATTTTTTTAAAAATATTTTTGTTTATAAATTTTTAATTTTTAAAAGGGTAATTTAGTAATTTGAATATAAAAATTATAAAAAATATTTTCAAGGGTGGGAGACTTAGCTTTTAAAACTTAGAGGGTGGGACTTTGTCCCCGCCTCAAACTATGGGTGGAAAATAGTCCTTTGGCCTTGACACTATCGTCTTCTTTTGTACCCTATCTTGGCGACTTAGCATGATTTTGTCGACCCATTACACTATCAAATCGTCAAAGAAATTAGCAACTAACTATAATGCCAAGTTGTCAATGAAATTTGTAAATTTTTAGATCCGATCATAATGCCAAGTCAATAACGATGACAAAAGACGGTAAAAGCTTCATCATATTTCATATTTGGAATGCCAAAAGGTTGAGTTGGGTTAGGTGAAGAAGGGGTTAAAGTGAAACCAAGGAAAAAATAATATTATGTAAGTTAGATATTTAAAACAATTCTTTATTTTGTTAAATTTAAGATGATATATCATAAAATAAAATAGTAGTAATAATATAATAATTTAATTTTTTAGTGATATATCAGAATTTTTTTTTTTTAAATAGAGCTAGGTTTTAAGTGCGATCGTTTTTTTTTGTTTTTTTCCAAACCTTCGGTGGGACAATGTCAGTTGTTCAATAAAATTTTTTACCAGAGAATCTTCAAATTAAGGTCAGAAAAGAAGAGAAATGTTACCGAGCCAGTGGTGGCAGGTCTGCGTTCTGATTGCTGAGGAGCTATAGCTGATACAATTTTCTTGGGGTTCTCGCATTCGTGAACAGAAAATTTTGAAGTTGAAGAACCAGGATTCTTCTATCATGAACAAAAAGAAGCAGAGATAGATGTCAGAGTAAAAGTTTAATCAATCAAATTTTTTGTGGATGTAATGATTCAACCTTGTTAATGAAAGAAGTTGGAGTTGAGAAAATTGCTGAGGAAGCCATGTTTGCTGCCTGCAAAAGTTCGGGTGTTTGTTTGTTTGTTCTGAGATTATGTGAGTTTTGCCCTCACTCGGGGAATGTGAGCAAGTAAATCACTGTGATTCTGAGAAAATTGAGCCGCCGCGGCTGAGAAAGTCAAGTACGTATCTGGGAAAATAGAACTTGCTGAGAAATTTAATAGCACGCCATCAATGCGAACGCTTTCAACCACTTCGCCTACATCAATCCAGTCCCAAACATTTACCAAAGGCAAAATACATCCCCTGTAACAATGAAAATTCACCTTCATGGATAACTTTTAATTTATTTGATTTATAATTATAGATTTAAATAATTATAAATCTTTAAATTTAATTTCTTTGATTAATTAAGATCAATTCATATATGATCTTAATATATGATTAATATCTCAAAAGTTTTTAGAGATTCATCTTAATATATGAATCAAATGAATTTTTTTTAGAGATTGTTAGGATAAAAGTGGTTGTATGATTAATATCTCAAAAGTTTTTAACAACTAATTTTTAATCACCTATATAAAAGGGAAAAACCTTTTTAAAATGTTGAAAAATGAAGAATACTTTAGAAAAAAAATACTAAAAATACCTTTAAAAGCTAAAATCTTAAAAATTATTTTCCAAGTTGGATTTCTTTTTCAGATTTTTATCATTTTTAAACATTTATAAAACAAAAATTTTCTATATTCAGATCATTTTATTTGATAATGACATTGTTAATCATCTGTTAATGTCTTGAATGGAATTTTAATAAGAACAAAAAAAGTAAAAAAATAAAAAAATACATAGAGTAAATTAAATTAAAAATCCAAAAATACCAGAAGCTTCTGTTTGATTTGCTTTAAAAATACTATACTTACACTTGTAAGATCGAATCCGCCGCCGGGGAAGAATATAAGTCAAAGCTTAAAAGTGGGCCCAAAGGAATATTGGATTTGGGAAGCAGACACCAGACGTGACCTCACACGAATTTTCAATTCCGCGCTCCAACTAGAAGCTTACAATTATGTGCAGACAAATTTTGCAGCCCCTATAAGTCAGCAACGTTCGGTTTTTTTAAAAGGCCAAAAACTTTTTCCCACCCATAGTTTGAGGTCACTATGCCACCCCCAAGGTTTCAAAAACCCATATCCCACCCTTGGATACATTTTTTATAATTTTTATATTAAAATGAATAAAATACCCTTTTATAAATTAAAAATTTATAATAAAATTATAAAATAATTTTTAAATATAAATATTTTAAAAAAATTTTAAAAATATATTAAAAAGTTTTTAAAATTAAAAAAACAAGACAGCCACGACCGCCACTAACGGAGCCAGGTGGCTATTTTCGGCCACCCGGTTCAAAGGGAGGCCTGTTTGGTGGAGACGACGATAGCCAGATCTAGTCACCTCTACCAAAAATAAAGGCTGAAAACTGCTAATGGGACCAAGACAGACCCTTTCCAACCGTTTTTGGCCTTTGTTTCCGACAGAGGAGGCCAGATCTGGCCGTCTCCGCCAAAATTAGAGACGGTCAGATCTGACCGTCTCCACCGAATGAAAAGGCCAGATCTGATCTCCCCTGAAACAAGGTAGCCAAAAACGGCCACCTAACTCCGTTATTGACAACCACTGCTGCCGACACCAGCAGCGTGACTGCCTTATTTTTTTTAATTTAAAATTTTTTAATATATTTTTTAAATTTTTAAAAAATTTTAAATATTTTATATTTATATAAAATTTATTTTATTATTTTATAAAATTTTAATTTTAAAATAACAAAATTACTCCTAAAATATTACTGCTTATAATTATATTTAATATTGAATTTGATCAAAGGGTGGGAGACTAGATTTTTGAAACTTTGGGGGTGGACTGTCATCGCCTCAAACTATGGGTGGGAATCAGTTTTTTGGCCTTTTTAAAATAATTCACTTGATTTGCAAATCGCCAAGACCAATGGCAGCTAAGTATTCTATAATTATCGAGGGAAAAAGACTATTTTCCACCCAAACTTTGATCAACCACCTAAAGTTTTATCCGTTAACAAATTTTAATTAAAATTTTCATTCATTTATGAAAAAATAATTAAAATACTAAAATACATTAAAATACTAAAATACTACTAATTAAAATGTAAGTTTCAAATTTTAAATACTTTTATCTACTCTCGAAGTTTTAACAAAAAATATTATAAAATATTTTTAAAATTTAAAAAAGGGTTATCAACTATCACTACTATTGATGATAATAGTCATTAAAAATTATCTCAAATAATTGAAATTAGCTATCTAGTCATCTAGTCACGAAGGCCAATAAATTTAGTCCCCTTCATTAAGAATAACAATTGTTGTTTGCTATTTAGTTGCCTTAACAATGTTAAGTGGTAGATAACGACTACTTTGTTTATGACACCCATTTTCGACCACTATTGATGACAGATATAACTATATTTAGTCATCTTAAGCAAAAAAAAATGTGATTAAATGTGATCATTTGGTGAACCAGATAATTGTGTAGGTCTTGCTTGAAATAAATTTCAAGCATATCGTCAATTTTTTATCATGGCGAAGACATTGGACAACCAGACTCAATCGTCAATTGAATAAAATAGATATTTTTTGTCACCTAATTAGATTATTAATAACTATCGACATTAGCAATTCTAATGACGATAGTAGTCATTTTTTAAAAATTTATTAATTTTTAAAACTCTTTTTAATATTATATATTATTATTTTATATTAAACTTTTTATATTATATTAATATTATTTTTTATTAAAATGATTTTAAACATTTTATTAAAAAAATTTAAAAAATTTATTTTGCACATATGAATATTTAATTTTTTGAAAAATGAAATGTAAACCAACTTTTGGTGGGATTAAGTTTGTGGCCCATTTTTGTACCATAAAATTATTAACTATGGCTGGCTTTTGTCTAAAATGCAAGAAAGAAGCTATCTAGAAACATGATAACCGACAATTACGTCAATTATTTAGGTAATACGTATGAGAGTTTCCAATTAGGGTAAATAACATGATCCCACCCAATATTTAGTCTTATTCATTTTAACCCCTTCATAACGTAAATAACAAATTTCATTCAAAATCAAACTCTATCTTAAAAACTAATATTCTAAATGTAAAATAGTAATTTTATTATCCAAATACTTTGTAAAATTGAAAAAAAAATTTTACAGATCTCGTAAGCATTTAAAACATGATAATTTTAACTTGTTACAACTAAAAAAAAACTTATAATTTAATCTATGCAATCTATTAAAAACTCTAATTGTTAGTTTTACTCCTTTATCAGTATTATGATCTCACAACAATTGCGATCAACTTTGACCCTAACCATCATCTCTCTTGTTGTGACCTGAATTGTCATAAAAAATTATTTCACTTGATCAAGAGAAATTATGGTTGATAACAACTCAAATTGTCACATGAGATAGGATGTTGAAGCCGAAGCTTGTGAAAGATGGTGATGGGGAAAGATAGTGGTACTGGAGATAGGGTGGATTAAAGGATTTAGACTATATGATGGGTTATCATAAAAAGGATGGTGATAAGGGTTGATTGTGATATGATGAAAATTGGGGAAGTCAAAGTCAAATGGAAAGAGAGTTTTATGTAAATTGAATATCCAAAGATTTTTTTTAATTTTAATATATTAATTTTTTGTTATATAATAAATTTGAAAACTAAAATAATTAAAAATATAAAGATAATAAATAGTAATATTATGCATACATACTTTTGAATACCTATTTGTGTACATAAATAATAGGTTATTATGTGATTGAATGTTTTAAAAATTTTATAATTATATTCTAATAATATATTGACACATTAACTGAATACACAAAATGAGCAAGAAATTAAACTTTTTAACACAATATCAGAAATTTTTTCCTTTTAACAAAGTTAGAATTTGGGCGAAAAAGTATCATTTTTGCTTTCAAAGGGTGAAAAACGTCTTTGGATCAATCCTGACGTGGGAATATGTGACATGCTCTTTGAATTTTAGTCTAGGCCTGACCACCGCCTGCTTTGCTCTTCTAGAAGACAAAACCAAAACTTATCAGTCTCATCCTCTAGTATTCTTTCGTAATATTTTATGCGTTCCTCCCGAAGCCATCCATCATCATCAAGTTGCTTAAAGTTATAAATATTCTACCTGTTAATTTCAATCTCTCATCTAAATAACATTATATTCTCCCGATTAATAGTTTGTCTTCTGCATCGATCCTGGAAACATGGTGGCTGAAGAGTTGATCAATAATGTTGAAGCACTGCAATTACAAGGCAGTGGTTATGAGGAGTTACAAGATTTTGACCATGAAGAAGAAGAAGAAGAGGAAATACTCTCTCTGTGTGATCTCGCAGCACACTGCAGGCAAGAATCAGAAGATTACAGCTTTATAAATGATGGCTTCTCCAAAGAAGAAGAAAGCGTGTTTGATGAAGATTTCTTCGAGTTTTTTAGTGAAGACTTCGCAGCCTCAACTTATCCGAAAGACAACATCTTGTTCTGTGGAAAACTAATTAGCTACAAAGAACATCCTGTAAGGGAACAAACTCAGATCACAAAGAATACCATTGTCACTAAGCAGGAGAAACTTCTGGTGAAGAAGCAGTGCGTCTTTCCATGGAAGAAATCACTCTCATTCAACAAAGCAAGACCAAAACCCACTTCAGCGAAGCAACAACAACGGCGAGAAAAGTGCAAGTCACAGAAAAACGACTGTGATAATGATTTTCCGATGAAAAAAGCATCTCCCACTGCAAGTCCAATAAAGTCAAGATGGTATTTGTTGGCATTTACGTACGGAAGATTTCCTACAGATTTGGATCAGAAAGATATGAAGAGAAGACAGAATCGGAGGAATAATATTCCCTATGCAACAATGTTTCGGTTGGACAGTAAGAGCTGTGAAAAGATTGAAACAGGAAATGAGAAGAGGTCATCAGGGAGATGTTTGTGGAGATTGCTCAGAGTATTGAAGGGTTTTGGTGTGTAGCCAGAAAGCAAACGCCTAGCATGTGAAGACCTGGATCCTTTGTTTACTGTGTACTGTTCTCTAGTAAAATTTGTCTTTAAAGAATACCAAAATGATTATTATTTAACATCACATATAAAAATATAAATGTTTTTATAAAAGAGATAAAAGTCCAGGCCCATCAGACTGACCCAACAAAAAAAGTTTAAGGAGACTGAGTAGTGAGTTGTGACTCGGACTGTCAGTACCCTCCTTAGCTACTCTTAACGAAGAAACGAAGACGTTGAAATAAACGTTAACCGTTTTTTCTCGGCAAATCCCATTCAATTTTCCTTTACTTTCTGGCAAACCGAACAAACATCCACGATGGACGAAGTGGTGGAGGCAGTTGAGAAAGCGAAGAAAGATTGGGAAGAAGCGTATACAAAAACTCAACAACACATAAAAGCAATTGAAAACTATGGGAAATCAAGGAGGGGCAACACAGCGGAAAACGAAAAGAATTCGTTTCCGAGATTGAATGGTCTGGCCCAAGATGGCTTGGCTATCCTTAATTCATTGCAGTTTCAGCTTGATCTGCTAGCTCCACAGCTGCCCACTCACGAACAAGTTCAGTCCGCCCAGTCGCTGCTTCAATCGTGGAAGAAAGAATGTACAAAGTATTCCGTCTTTAATCTCTTTCTCTACATAAATGCGCCGTCGTGTCTGATTTTGATTTTTTTTTTATATATATATATATTCAGTTTGTTTGCTGAGAAAATTAACGGAAAATGTAGAGAAATTTTGACCCTAGATCTAAAGGGCACTAAGGTCCGATTCGTGTGTGATCCAAAATCATTTTCAACAAGTCAAAATAACCCGAATTGTATCTCATTGTATGAAACTACGTTTGATATAATATTTAAAAGTTATTTTTAGGATTAAAACTATAATTGATTGGAAAAAAAAAAAAAAAAGACTTCTTTATTATTATCGTTATGTATTACTTTTAGTATTGAATCATAAACCAATTTTATTCTACAATATTTTTCTCTGCCTAGCTTCTCTTTTATGAAGCATAGGTTCTGTTTAGTAGCTGAGAGAATGGAGGACATTAGACTTCTGTTGTCACTTGTTTTAGTTCATGGTAGTAGAAAGAAATTTTAGTTGTTTTAGTTTATGCAGAAGAAACAAATTGAAGCTTATGATAAAGTGAAATGGTTCCATAATTATTGTTTCCAGAGGAGAATTTCTGTATTCTAAATTTTAATTAGTTTTTTTTCTAAATTTTTCTCTAGTTGTTTCTGAAAAATTGCAAATAGCACTTAGATTTGTTGTTGTTTTAATTGATTGTCTTGTTATAACACTCTTTCTATATTTTAAATCAGTTTGCGACTGAGTCTGAGAAACGCTAATTTGCAAGCAAAGGCTAATATGAGGAAAGCTGCCCAGGAAGAGGTATCGAATTTTATTATGACTCCATGCTTGAATATTTTGTAAAAGTCTGTTATTTTTTTCATATCACGATTACTCTTTTCTCTAAAAGCTCAATGGTTGTATAGTTGATTACACTGCCATTCTGGTTTTTTAGAGTGACTTGAAAAAGTATGTATTCCTTTTGTATTATTCTATTGGTTGTAGAGAGAACTACTTCTGGGTGGTGGAGAAGAGTCCACAATTCGCAGGCGCAATTTACAGTATGTATCACGTTCTATAGTATAGCTTTCAGTTATAGGGGTTCAAAAACATTTCTATGTTTCATATTCTCATAATCTTACACAGCTTGTTATTGAACACTTATGAATTTGGTCTGAAGTGCATCATTATATTCATAGGACAAAGGCCGGAATGACGTCTGCTGCAGAAAGCATCACAGAGAGCCTTCGTCGAACTCGTCAACTGATGGTTCAGGTTTGTTTGTTTGTGGCTTTGCATGCATTTTTTGTGTTCATTTATCTTCTCACTTCAGTTTATTGGATATAATTTTTCTTTCTATTTTTGAGAGCCTACTTATTTGCTTTTCTTTTTGTTTTCTTGTGCATGTATAGGAAGTGGAAAGAAGTGCAAGCACACTCATGACTTTTGGTAGGACTTTATATTTCTCTGTATCTCATGAGAAAGGAAATATTCTTCTATCCTGTTGGCTTTTGCTTAACAAATTGTTTATTGTTGTTGTTTCTCTTCTGAGGCATCTTGCTATAAGTTTATTTACTTTTCAGTTTGAATAATTTTGAGTGAAACAAATGGGAAAAAGATGTCACAAAAAAATTACAGACTATGAATGTATCTGTTAAAGATGTTTCTCCTTCATCATTTAGGTCAATGATGCAGATGTGAACTTAAGTGGTCAATTTAAAATAAAAAAAATGTGGATTCTTTTTATGACTATGGCATGTGTAAATAATCAGACTGCTATCATTAGATTATTTGCTATGCCATGGACAATTTCAAAAACTGAAGAGTTGAATATGCTTGGTATTTAGTTCACTCTGCATCTCTTTCTGAAGTCCAAGCATATTTCAGATGCCAGATTGGTCCTTGAGAGAAGACCGACTTTCTTTGAGCTATTAGGATCAATCTTTTGACTTTCATCTTGTTAAAATTTAGTTGGGCCAATCGATTGGGCAAGACTGCTCTTTGGGATTGTGATCTTTTAAAACTCCAGTAACTTTCCACATTCTTTAGATCAACTAAGATAGCTGTTTCTTGACTTCCGTTTTACATATTGTATTTTACTGAACTTATTCTAAGTATAATGGTAATCATTCCATGGACTCACTGGGTATGTTTAAGGTCAAGAGATATATGATTTTAGACCTTATATGTGGATGCAACCAGAAGATTGCAAATGTACGGTATTTTCTTTGTTTCTTGGTAAATTTTTCTGTTTAAATTGTAAAGATGAAGGCAGATGCTTGTAAGCAGAATAGAGTTTCTATATGTAACCTTTCAGTGTTGCATGTCATTAATAGACCAAATAGCCCTGCAATTTTGAATTTGAAGGAATGAGGCATGTCACATAGAACAATTTGATTTTTGTGAACTGATTTTCTTTAGGAACCCGACTCAATAACCATTTGTGAATGATGTTGTACTAATTGCTGTGTGGAAGGCGATCTACTTGCTTTCAGAATGATTGCTTAAATATACATATGGGATATGGCCATCCTTGCACTTCTTATTATGGAAGTGGTTTGGAGAAGCCTAATCTAATTATGTATGTGTTTTGTAGAGGAATCCACAGGAGTGTTACGTAAGGCTGAAAGTGAATACAAGGGCCACCGCTCTTTGTTGATGCGAACAAGAAACCTGCTCTCCACAATGCAGCGTCAGGATGTTATTGACAGGTTTAAGGAAGAATTCTAATGCTTTTTTTTTTGTTCCAAATTATTACATAGAAGTTGCAAGAACTCATATTGAGTTATATTGGCCAGGGTGATACTTGTACTGGGATTTTTCTTGTTCTCGTGTGCTGTTCTCTATGTTGTTTCAAAGCGTATTGGCCTATTGAAGTTACAGAGACATGTTACTGCTGCCATAAAGGCCAGCATGGCTGGTAAAGCAGACTTCAGACCTGGAGCCATTGAAGATGGTATAGATCTGGTGCACGGTCATCGTGAAAACGCAGTTCCAAGGTTAGAGGTTCCGTTTGAGCAGCCTATGCATGATGAACTTTGAGGCTTGATAGAATTTATTCAAAAGAGCTATTGTCATCTAGTCTAATCCTTGTATTATACTTATGATTTTTATGAATCTTACATTTTTCTTGATGGTGAAATTTTAAGAAGGTTCTGTAGCCGCACCATGGCACTTTCATATGTTAATTATAAAGAAACCAGATTCATAAAAAATAACTTGGCTGATATGCAACTGAATGTGAAGATCACATAGGTATGGAATAGTTTTAATAGCTAAGAGAAAGGACAGTGGCATGCAGATTAAGAGCAAACTCATCACACAGAAAATGATATGCAGATTAAGAGCAATGAATGGCTATGCCAAGAGTCAGAATTTTTTTTGGGTGTTGGTGTTGAGAAGATAGCCCGCATTTTGGCCTTTTCTCTGAACTCCAACACAAGTGCATTTGCTGTTCTCTGTTGAATACTCTGCTGTGACCATTATCCTTGCTCCTCTTGGTGTTCCTCCGGGCAGCTTATATCTGTTAAAAATAAATAAATGCTTCAATTCTCTCTAGCAAATTCAACAGGATTGTTTTTTCCTCTATGAAATTGCTTAGCATTAGAAAAATATATTAAATACTCTTTTTAAAGGTTTTTGTTAATACTGAATTCTGAAAAACTCACGTCAATATGGCCAATATGGCGTTGGAGAGACTTCGTCTGTCCTATAACAAGAAGATCAATTCCGAGCATATTGGTGAGGGAAATAATAGTAGCAGCCTTATTATTGGCGTTTATTTGTACCCTTGAAACACGAACGTGCAATTTGGGTTGAGCAATTTCACATGCATGCTTCATTTCATCAAGAAAATTCACCTCTCCAGCCCCCGGTGCTCCGTCAGAGGAGGAGGACAAGGCACAAGGGTTTTGATTGCTAGAAGAAGACAAGGCAGAAGACATTTGATTGCTAGAAAAGGAGGTTGGCTTTTTGAGAAGACTGGCTAATGGATTTTTCCATGCAGAATGATTCTCAACATGGATCAGAATTAGTTCATCCCGCTAAACCAGAACATGGGAAAGTGCATATTGAAGAGCACCAGCTGACTCTGGTAGGGTCTGCAACCACCATGACTTTTCTAGGAGTTGTATTCCCACTTGGTTCCATGCCCTTGTGGTGGCTGGCGGCTGGCGGCTAATGGCTACTGCACCACCACCACCACCACCACAACCAATGCTGCAAAAAGGGTTTAAGTTAGGGTGAAGAAATGGCACACAATATCATATGCTCATTTTGTTATCGGTTTACCCAGGAAAAAGCTGGATGCTAACAAATTGTTAGCTTTCACTATTTGTGATTCACAAAAGTAGATTCGGGGTTAAATTTTGGGGTAAAGAGTTACATGGTAATTCTGGGATATGTGCTTGCATCCTAATTTTAATTGTGATTCCTTGACCCTTTTTCATAACAAAATCCTGCAAAACATTATCTGTTTTTTGTGAATTTTGGCCTGAAGAAAAGTCACATTTGAGTTGTTTAATTACATATTCGGAAATGTTTTTAGTGAACTCATCTATCTCTTCTTTGAGTTTTAATAAATTAAATGTATCTTAAATATTCTTTGTATAACCCTTCCAAATATTAACCGAGACCGTCTAACCCTTTCTGATTTTCTTCTAAAATGGACGCTATGATGCAACCATGTTCCTCTAAGCCTGGCTTGGCAATTCTTCAACACACGATTCAAACAACACAAGTGCAAGAACTCTGACACAGTGATTTCAGTGTGTGTATTCACAAAATATCGTGTAGGATAAGAATAAAGTAATTTACAGGTCAAACCCCATCCCTTTTTTTTTATTGATCACTCTCAATCAAATTGCAAAAAAAAAAAAAATGCTGGTACAAAAATGTATAATGAGTCAATGCTCATATTTAAAACAATACATAAGGCTGGTACAAAAATGGACAGTGACATTGTTTGAATTTGAATATAGCAATTACCCCTAAAACTACTCAGCACATTCAGAAGGATATTGTCTAAACAACTCGAGCTTTCGAGACAATTTGAAACTCCTGGCAGCGTCCCTTTGATGCCAGCTCAACAATAGATAATTGTTCCCATGCACTCCATGCAAACTAGGCAGAGCAATCCTAGCTGCCTAGTCCAGTGACCAATCTGCACTCTTTGCATGTAATTTCAGCATCAGCCATTTCCTTAAGCCAACCAACCCCGTCCGTGGTGTATAATACCTCAATCTAACACCTCAACATGCCTTGCTCCTGAGCATTTCAATATATAGTCAACCACGATCAATTAACGCACATAGTTCTGCACAGTATCTACCATGAAATCTTACTGGACTTTACTAAACTTGTCGTACACTAGGCATATCATTCAGCCTCGTAAGCTAACAAGGGGTGAAAAAAGTTAATTCAACTTATATCTGCTAAGTGCTTTGAGAAAATCCAATTACACGTCTTAACTAACAGTTAATTCAACTTGCTTTTTCTGCGTGTGAAGCTTCCATAAGCTAACAGGGAGTGAAAAAAGCATACAGCAAAGTCTTCATACTGAAGAGACAGTTTAAATTGGGAAAAAAAGGTAAAGAAAATGTACTCTTTGAAAGATAATTTATTTATCACAAATCAATCAGAAAAATAAAAGAGCAATGCTGTGTTTATATATTTTTTGCATACATTTTGTAACCCAGATAATATGTTATCTTATAATTTATCATTAATTCAATATCATTTAATCACATGACAATATATTACCTGAGCATACAAAGTGGATATAAAAATTGTGTGCATAGAGTTTAATTGAAAACAAAATTATGAATAAGTATACAAACTAATGGACCAGACATAAAATCCAGATTCTAGTGATAAGACAAAACATTAGGTTATGAGAAAAATGGAATGTGAAGTAGCTTTAACAATGAAAGCAAACTTGACCGCTTTTCCCATCTTCCCACAGATAGTTGCACTCTAAATTGAAGAAATGAGCTCATCTAGCTCTTTTTCAGTGACTTTGACCTCATTTATAGACAATTTTTCATTTTTCATTTCTCAAATAGGCTGAAATATCACCCATAATCCAATTCACTGCCAGTTTCACATCAGCACCCTTTGCAATAGTTGCATTAAAAAATTGGGCAACCTCAGACATGAAAAGAAGAAAAAAGGTCGAAACATCTTAGATCAATCCAGCATGACATGTGTTAAAGCAGTAATGTAATTGCAAAAAGCATTTAAGGATTAAACCATTAAGGCTTGCCCACAAGGCAGATTCATAGGATGATATCGCAAGGACGGGTTTCAAGCTTAAATAATTCGGAGAGAGATGTTAATTTGAGAAATATTTAAAAGGCACAAGCTGATCCCTTGAAGCTCACCACATTGGTGAATTATAGTAGCCGAAAGAGTAGGACAGTAATTATTCATTAGAATGCAGAAAACAGATGCCTACAGCCGTAATACCATCCAATATAAACACACAAGACTAAAATAAAAACCTACATTCAGGTCATTCGCAAGGAAAAGTATGTCCTACATGCTTAGGCCCATCATCTCATACCTCCAGCACTTCATTTATGGAAGTTCTAGCAAAGTGCTACCAATGCTATTAAATATATTCTGTAGAAAGAATAACTTCTGGAAAGTCAGGCTCTGGGAAGTATTGGTAATCAGATAGTCCTTACTTTTTCCTCATTGTAATTGTTTTCTGAATAGTATAAGAGGTTTACAGAGCATGTAAGGAGTCCTGAAGCAGCAAACTTAAATTGTATAATTTAGATTTTGCACCGAATTGGAATCTAGATATGGCTATGACCTGAGCAACTTTCTTCCCAAAGACAAGTCTCCAGAACAATTTGATCACCTTGGCCTTGAGTGTATAGAAGTGCTTGCCATGCTATCTCAAAATCAATGGCCCTGTTAATTGATGAAAATGATTTCAAATTCTTTATTTCAACCTGCCAACGTATATATAGTTAAATGTGTCAGCTGTCAAAAATTATAAAGAAAAGAAAACATAATTTGTTCATCAGGAAATTGTTATAAACAAAACAAATTAAGTTATTTCATCTTGCTCATAAATGTAATTGAAAATATCAAAAGAAATAGAAACTAAGCTCTCAAATATAAGTTTAGGTTTTTGGACTAAGTGGTTTGTGTTCGAATCCACAATCACATTAGTTATATTATCGTAAATTCTGTATGTTATTAAGGTTGTATTTGTGGCAAGGATTGTTCCTGGTCCACTTGCACTAGTTGGAGATGATGTTATAGATCTTGAATAATACTGTTAGACCATTAATTACCAGCTTAAGCTTTTAGGTGTAGTAGCTTAACACCTGTCACTAATAGAATTCAAATTGGAAGTCAAAGTAATATCACCAGTTTCTGCTTCTATCTATTCCTCAAACAGCAATTGATGGTTTTGACCACGTATAATTGCATTCATAAAAATTACTTTCACAGTTTATGAATGCTATTTTCAAGCTTCATCATGTTTGAAATATGATAGCGTAGATCTTTCCAGGATATCGTTGAGTGTATAATGTGAGCAGGCAGATGGATAGTTTCATATTATTAAACGGATAGCATTTAAAATGGCTACTTATGATTTGAATTTTGAATTACTTGTTACATTTTTTCCCTAAAGGATGCCAAAAAATGTTTCTAGCCATTTGACAAAGGCTTCAACTAAATTTAGCTAAGCGATTGCAAGTACAACTTTCATTTTATTTATTTATTTTAATATTTATAAACTAGAAATCTTGATACAATGAAAATGACCCAAGTATCAAAAAATTTAAAAGTTTTCAGTACGGCTATCTCAGCTCTTACAACCTCATATCTATATCTAGCCACTTAGAAATTCTGAACTATAAATACCCACGGCAACTCACTGGATCATAATATTTGTTTGCCATAAACTGAAAATAAGTAAAAGGGAGCTTATATACCTTTGTCCCAAATTCTATGTCCAACTGTTCGATTTGAGACATTCACATCACAACGTAGTGAGCCTTCTTGCATATTCCCATTGCTTACTCCCAAGGAGTGAACCAACCTCTGCAATTCTGCTGCATACTCTGCAGCTTCAACTCCAGTCTGCAAATCAGGTTCAGAAACAATCTCGAGCAAGGGTACCCCTGCACTATTCAAATCAACCTGCAATCTGTAACCAACAAGGTCATCAAGCTATGGCATACAACAGGTTTCAACTTTATAATCATTACTCAATTCCAGAATTAAACAATGTAATATACAGCAAAACTTTCTATTGAACACCCATCAATAAAAATCTCTAAACACAAAAAAGAAGCTTTATTGTCGAATCAGTGCTTTTCACTAACAATATTGATTTCATAGTACTCAACCATTAGGAAAAAAATGGTAGTGTAATGCAATCAGCAGAAGAAAACAACGTTATCAACAGAAAAAACAAATGATCAAACGAATAGTGCAATATACATAGAAAGAAACTGGATTACCAATGCAAAATATGAAGAAAAGTAATTTCCTCCTGAGAATTATCCCCGTCTTCAGAATAAAGAAGCTTGCCTGTATCCTCTTCCATATGAACTCTGGTAATGCCAAACCTCCTATGGCCACCAACAAATTCAATAGGAAGATCCACATCCAAGTAACGGCCAATTGAAGATTGGGGTAAAAGAATCGTTTCCGATATTAAGGGATTAGCATAGGAGTGTACAGTTAACAATCAAGTGGGCGTGCCGGAGTGGTTATCGGGCATGACTAGAAATCATGTGGGCTCTGCCCGCGCAGGTTCGAATCCTGCCGCTCACGTTTTCTGTAGACTTTTATAACTAGAAAATTTTTTTTAATTATAAATTTTATTTTTGTTATAAATAGAAGTGATATTAATTTTTTTATATAATTTTTTTCACTGATCAACAAAGAGTGGACTGGAATTAACCCAAAAAGATGGTGGTTCAAGCTCGTGCATAAACTCTAGAATTGAACAATGATATTAAACATAGAACAAAGTACTTAATCACAGAAAACACAAATTAATTCCACTTTTTCTGTCCAAATTAAGCTCATCTTTTGGCTAAGCAGCTGACCATGGACTGGGGCTAACCCAACAGGGCCGTGGTTGAACTTTGGCTGAACCATATGGATAGATAGAGTAGACACTTTGATCTTCAAAGCTAAAAATGCCAATGTCATGACCTCCATACGAGTAATCTTCTTTCATTCGGATCCAGTAATCATCTGTGAAGTAAGTTGAATTCCTTACGCACTCCATACAAGATTGAGTCGACACTGTAACCGAGTTATTTCCACCCAAAAACACTGCATAATCTCCCAGTAAATCGACCTTCACCCACTTTCTCTCAGTAAAATCTAATTTATAGACACGAAAGAAGAGTGTTTTATATGGACACATAAGAGGATATGTGTTCTCATCATTTAGCAAATCTTCTTCGCGAATTACTTCATCATCCCCATTAACAAATTCTCCTATGAACCTCACAACAAGCATTAGTTCTACTAGTATTTCAGCCAAGTAAAATTTGGTAGCATAAAGTTCTCTATCTTCCAACCAGAAGAACTTTGATGATTTCCCTGGGAACGTTGTAAGTTCAAGATCCATTCATTTTATTGGGGTACCTTCAGCAAAATCCCAAACTTCAATAGAATTACAGCTTAATGCATAAAGCTGTGTATTGGTGCATATGATATCGAGGTATGGCTGATGCTTACCCTCCAAATCCATCCAGCAACTATTTTCTCTGGTCTTGCAACATGGAAGCTTTGCGTTGTAGCCATATATAACCATGACTGTGAAGCTACTTATGATGAAAGAAGAGTCGTCTAAGTACAAAACAGCTTTGTGTATGAGATTCTCACGCAGATTCATCGTATAAGAAACTGAATAGTTCCTATTTTTACCATGATAGTAGATGCAATATTCTCCATAAATATCTCTTCTCACAATTTCACGAATACCCATCTAAGAATTCAGACGAGGGAGATGGATTTTAAGTTGAAGAGAAGGGTTTAAAAGCAAAGGAGCAGCACGTTCGTCCAAGTAAATTAGCCAACCATGCGATGATCCAATGCAGCAACTCTTACTCATCTCTTTAACATGAATTCTTCAACTCCGAAACCCTTTTTGTTTCGATATTCAGAAAACGAAAGCCATTGTTGTTTCTTCTATCTGCAGGAGGAAAGAGTAGCCACGGTGCTGACTGACAAGACTGAGAGCGAGACTTCATAAGAGCTTTCGCCGCCGAGAACCAAGGACGACAAACGCCTTCAACTCTAAGCACATCCATGAAAGACAAAAACTGAAAAATGCTCTCTAATATGTCGCAGTGAAGGTCTGCCCAGTTTGATGATGAATTCCTAATGTTTCTTGATCCCTTGAATGTGGCCGCCATTGATATTGATAATGAAGACGCAGTTAGTTCAACTTGATAGATTATTATATGGTAGCCTCAAAGACACAAACATTACATTATTTATAGGGAAATAAAATTACTTGTTCAGGACGACTGAAACTCCTAATAACATTAGGAAATTGCTTGATCTTATAAATTTGGTCATTAATTTGATTATATCCATTATAAATTCAAGGTTTCCCATTAGGCTTCTAATTTTTTAAATGAATCTATAACTCCCTTGGCAAAAAGGAAAAATCATTTAAGATAAAAAGTCTTATGTCTCTCTCAAAAATGACTTTATTATTTGTTTCTCCAAGCTACATGTAAAATTATTCAATAATATAATTACATTTATAAAGTTAATTTCCTAAGATCAGCATCAATTATAAAAGTAAATAAATAATATTTTTAATTTTATATATTTATACATATATATTGACTGAAACTTGCTTGAAACGTTTTCGAGTTAAAGTGGGACAAACGCTGGTTGGCTTCTGGTTGTTGACTTGTTTATTGTATAGGGGTCCTGCCAATGGCAAGGTCTTCTTCCATCAACTAATCTCTTCTTCGTGTTTCTCTTTCCTGTAAACACAATATTACTGAAGACTTATAGACTCTATTATCGCAATGGAGACGCAACTTTCGTGGCGAGTGAGATTATCCTTCAAGAACGCAACTATTTTCATTACTGTTTTGAATGTCGTCGCTGCTCTTTTCATGCTTCACTTCTTTCTCTCTACGCGTAACAAGCTCTCCTCTAGCCAATTCACTTCAGGTTTCTCTTTTCCTTCTTTACTCTTCTCCTTTTATCAACCCTTTCGTAAAATGACTTTGAAATATCATGTGGGTTGTCGGATAATTTTGCTGGTTTTGTTGAAACTGTTATTTATTTGTTTTTTCATTATCTGGGTTTTTGTTTTTTGAACCTGGGATTTTTTTGAATTTATGGGTATTGGATACTTATGTTGGTTATGATAATTTTTTCTTTTTGTTTAATTTGTCCATTTTTTCTTTTCTTTATCTGGGTTAGATTATGGATGTTGTCTGGGTCGAGTTAGATTGTTGGTTTATGGTAGAATTGATGGTGAAATGGTTGAGCAGGTTTGTTTTGCGTTAGATTTTTGCGTTCGGTGGCATCAACAATTTATGATCCTGTTAATTCTATGCTGCTATAGGGGAAATTTTCTTTCGTGGTGATAGGTCTTGGTGTTGATATATGGTTGATAAATTTGGTGGTTGAAGAAATTGTTATTAATATCTATCAATATAGAGCTTTTTAACCACTTAAGCCTCTGTTCTTGGCTGTTATTGTTTCCAGGAATTAGGTTCAGTTTTTCTCTATGTTTTACTTGGTTAAGTAATGTATTCTTTTTAGTTTCTTTTAAACCTTGAAGCTGATTTTTTAATGCTATATGTCATTTCATTTAAGTTTGTTCTTAAGGAATTGACTAATCTTTGAAATTTTGGATTTTGATTTTCCAAATTTGTGCCATCCAAAATTTGTTTTCCCAGTACCATTTAATAGTTCATCCTTTTCTGTTTGCTTGATTTGTGTGGCAAAAATTATAACCGACAAGTGAAGTATTTTTTTTGTTTTTCTATTTTCTGATTTAAGATCTCTTCTCTTAAATATCGTTCTCAAACAAGACTGATGACTGATAATGGACTTATCTAAATACCAAGAAGCATATACACCAAACTAATTGTGATTTTTAGAAGTCCTAAGTTCACGAAAATTAAGGATTGAGAAATACTTTTTTTTCTATCAAATTTGAAATGCTACTTTTGGTGATTCTAGCGCTAATTAAATTAAGGCATTTTGTCTGCGATAAAACTAAAATTAAACTTATTCACAATTCTTTAACTTTCTTTGCTAAAGTTGAAAATCTGATAGAAATTCAATTCTACTCAATGATGAAAGCATCTGAAATGTGGGGTTAAAAATCATTTTTGTCAGTTTCATGGCCATAAAAGAATGTTGTTTATGTGGGTTGGTCTCAAATTTCTTCATAGCACTATCTGCCTTTACATCGTTGGGATGATGTCCTGAAGTATACATAGTTTTCTATAGTCAGTGGTATTATCATAGTTTTCTATGGTCAATGGGATTATCTGATGGAATATAAGAAGATAAGCTATTCAATTTCTGACATGCCAAATTTTCGTTGAATCCAATTTGTATGGTTTGGTTCCAGAGTTGAGTTTTCTGGATTCTGTTGTAGTTTAATGTAACATGTAACGTTATGTTGCAAGTGAATCTATTCTGCAAGGGGGATTGGTAATTAGTTTCTGGTGTAGATTTCAAAATTGTCATCAATGTGCATTTGTTCTCTGTAATGAAATATATCATTTGTCTTTTCTGTGCTTGTAATCCAAAGGCCAGATATCATAATTTGGTTATGTGCTTTCTGTGAATGTTATATATCCTTTGTCTTTTCCAGTCATGCAGTCCAAAGGGCTGAATGTATAATTTCATTATTTTTTTCCTTCGTCTAAATTTTATATTTCCATGATGGTATCTCATTGCTGTTTCATTCCTGAAGTGTTCCCTGTTGAAAGTTATTTATATTTTGTAGGTCTTTCTTTATCCACCTTAGTTGCTATTGCATATGTGTTGATTGATTGTTACTGGCCTTGTCCATTCATTTGAAAATTGTGTATCACAATTTGAATGCAGTTCAGCTTAAGTACATCAAAGAATCTGAAGAGATTCGTCTCGCTATGCAACCACTAGAGCTTATAAAAAGGGTAAGCATGATTTTGCTCCTTGTTTTAATTCCAAATATGGCTGAACCTCCAACAAATATATAAATATAGAGTATATAAAACAAGTGATTCATTGTTATTTAACCAGTACATGGGTTCAAGATTTCTTTTTAGTTTTTCTTGGCTTCTTGATCATTCTTCATGAAAATATCAAGTATCTTTTTTTCATTCAGGTTGAAATATTGTTACTGGTCGATGATACATCATTACACCAGGTTTAATACTTTTCCTGTATTTTCAGGTGAGGGAAATCCAGCAAGAAGTAAATGCAGAACCTGAAAATGTTCCACAGAAAGATGCGAAGCAGACAGCAGCAGTTGATCTTTCTAAAAGATTAAAGAATCTACATTCAGCCAATGATGCTGCCAACTTAAAAGGTGGCGCTTCAAAATTTCAGCAATTCCTATTTTTTTTTTCTCTTTTGTGATACATTGTGTGGGATGGAAAATATGGTGAAATGGTTATTTTACTTATACTTGTTGCCTTCATCAGCTTTAGAAGAATGGCGGAAACGAAAAATGGAACGTGCCAGGCAACGTCAACTGGAAAAAAATGGAACTACCTCTTCTCAAGCATGAGTTACATTCTAGCCAGGTTAGTGATTCTGTTAAATGTTGTAGCTTCAAATATTGAGACAGCTTTTGAGTAAACTTGAAAGCTCCCTAAAAATATAGCAGTTATAATTTAACAACAAAATTTGGAGTCCAATGTTTCTGCAAATTAAAATTTTCATGTTATGCTTCTGCCTTGCAAAGATTCATTCTCTTCTCCATCTCATCCATAATGCTGTTTCCTTCACCCCAGCGACTACCGCCTCTCTGACACCCTTACTCAATTCTTAGTTGGTAAGGCTACTATAGCATAATCACCATGCAGTCTTTTCATTTCAATCCTTGTTTGTTACCCTTATGGTGGCACAACTTGTTCTAATGTCAACCATATAATATCTTGAACTTGAAATTCAGAGATAGCAATAGGGCATGGTGGGGCAAATGTTCCATTCCCCTTGCTGGGGGCTATATTATCTTGAACTTGAAAATTCAGAAATAGCAACGGTGATGTTCAAATAGAAGCCAACCATTTCAATTCAAATTTCAAAATATTTAAAACAAAAACTATTATTTTCCCACTACTAAAAACCTAATCCCCCGGTTAGAAAAGTGGAGAAAATGGTGAACAAAGTAACGAAAAAGAATGGATTTTTGCTTGGATGCTGTGAAAGCATGGTTTTTTTTCCTTGGACGTCGGGAAAGCATGGGAAAATTGATGGTGGGGAAAAGAAAACGGTAAAAAGGAAAGTCCAGGAATTCTTTTTAGCTTTTGTAAGCTGGTGGGCTAATAATTTTTATAATATTTTAAGATTTTTTAAAATAATTTTGCCCGATCTAGATAATGTCCATTCAAGGTGGGCTGTGTGAAACCCATGCAATGAGTGAGGGGGGCAATGAGAAGATCTTATGGTGCCTGATTTGATGCGGCTCATCACGAGTGATAGTAATGCATCTTAACACCAAGGTTTGGGATACAATTCATAATCTTTTGGATCGTGACCATATAATCTCTTTTGGCAAACCAACCTATGTGTTTTATAGGTAAGCTTACCAAAAAAATACGAACTTTAATTTCTTTGGTAAGTCTTTAACACGATTCTACCTTTTAAATCAAACATTTTTAACCACAAGCCAACACTACCGATAAACTAGATTTAAAAACATATAAATACCTGTAAGAATTTTTTTATCCTCATAGTATCATGCCTAACAATTACAAAACATGAATTCACCGGGGCCAGATGAAGCCTCTGTACATCTTACCGACCTCCAGATGACTTGATAATCTGTGTTTTAAGGGCTTTTTTCTTCTGAATATCAGTCTCCGAAGACAGGAAGTAAAATAAAGAATATTAAAAGAGCAGTAATTGACATGGATTTGCTCCAACCATTTATAGATGCACTTACACAAATTATGTACAAGTTTATCCGTGTTTGATCAAATATGTACAGAATATTAGTACAAGTTCATAACAATAGAAGTCGCAAAACACCAGGGATGACTACACCCAGTTAGACAGCAAAAAGAGACTTCATTCCACATGTCCAGAAGGGGTTATAATGTAGTAGTCAATACGGTAGTCAGCAGGAGTAAATGCAGTAGCCCCGTTGCTTATTGGAGCAATTCACATGCTGATATTCTTTTTTTCTTTTTCTTTTTTTTTTTTCCTTTTCTTGCCAGAATTTGAACTCACTCTTCTCCTGCAACGAAGAATCTTTGGTCCAATGAACACGTGGCAGGACAATGAAGAGATGCAGCAGTATAGATGTGAGTCAAAGACTCAAGGCTATAAGATATCCTGATACTACAAGAAAAAAGATGAGGACCCAAAAAGAAAAAAGATAATACTACAGCCATATTTTAAGTACCACTTTCGAAGAAAATAGACTAGGACCCAAAAATTCCTAGGAATATGCTTGCAAAAACTTCTGAACTTGTATTATCTGATATCTGCAAAAGATAATTGTAGTATGTCATGTCAACAAATATAACCATGTTCATTGATCATAATCTATATGGCATGCAAATACAACTCTTAACAAATAATAATAGTAGCATAATACACAATGAATTAACAATCAATAACTATCATGTTTTCTAATTATATAAACAATAGAAAAAAGAAAACGGAATTATAGATGCACATAGTAACCCACCAACACCTAAGCTTATAAAAAATATCCAGCATCCAACTATAACTAATAAACAACTCCACTCACATAGCCTCCAACAAACAGATAAACTAAACAGACAAACCCAGCATCCAACTATAATCACCAGATCAGTGGGTATAGATTATTACAAAATGCTAAGCATAAACTTGAGATAAGCAAAAGTATGAATACAATGGCGTAAATGCGATAATTTATAGCTTAATTGACAGCAGAAACAAAGTAATTACCAGCTAACAGACAGCTTTCGGATCCCTACTAAAAAATATGCCAATAAAATTCTGATAGCACTGAAAATATCACAACTCTAATTGCTCAACTTAGTGTCGCAGAGTTAATTAATTAAATCTGCTCTTTCAGAAATCTTCAACTGCACACTTTTTTAAACTATAAGTTTGGTTTCTTAAATCCAGGTATATAGGTGGCTGCAGTAACTGCCACATTATTCCGAACAGCAAACTGTGAACCCGTAAGGCACTTTCAATGAAAAGAGAACTACATACAAATTCAAAATTTTTTACAAAAAAGAAATCCAATTTGGCTTACAGAGAAATCACCATAAAATTACTTGACTTGTTCCCATCACATTAAGTGCCTTGACTAAATTTCCTGCAGGTTGTCTTTGTCATGGCTTCTGGACAATCTCATGCATTTATTCTGCTTTAGGATATAGGCATTTGAGGAACTAATCCAAAAGAGGAAACTTGAAAAAAAGAAAAAGGAATAAAAACAGGCTTTACCATATCTAGTAAGGTTTCAGTGAGCAATTATACTTGCATCTAACTAAATATCATAGACCATGACAACACAGATTAAAAGATGGAATCCAACTAATTTTAATTTCTCCACATGTATTACGTAAAAGGTTGAACTAAGGCCTAGTGTAGGCATCAAATGCATAACTTTTTGGATTTATTTTCTTCCTTCACTCATGATAACTTAAAGGGAAATCCCCATATAATATTTTTCTTCCATATTTAGAAATTAAAGAGGAATCAACAGCAATTGACCAGAAACATAAAGGCAAATTAACACATAAGCAATATCACAAACCTTCTATCCTTTAAACATGAAAAGTTACAGTTAGACATTCAGTAACTGTATGTTCTCTCTCACTCTCTACAGCTTTTAAATTAAAAGGAAAACTAGAAGATTAGTAGCATAACAAGCATATTACTATTTCTTAAATACATGGAGGCTGTACATCTTAATGTTTGCCTATGCAATGACCTTTTATGCATGACAAGTAGAATTAAAAGCATAATTGGTAGCTGAAAGAATTTTTTATCTAGTTCTTTAGTAAATTAGATCAACATATTAAATACTCTTTATTGTTGTTGTTCCACAATTAGCATTAATGTTAAGCCATACAGGTAACTACCATAATTATCAATCACCATATATAACTATTTCTAGCACTAAATAGCTGTTTGCAGAACTCAAATCATTCAACTTCATACACCACATTAGCACTAATATGAGCACATGTACAACCATCGTTTGTTTAAAATGATGATTTTCTCTTTTAAAAGCAAGAAATCTATATTTAGAAAAGCAATTCCATAGTCATCTATTGGGGACTCTCTAACCCTCACTACTGAATCAGCTGTAGTCTACTTCGCGTAGTCCATGTCCTACAATTATATAATCCAGGTGTATTTAATTCTTTGACATCACTCTAGCCAAGTACAATTCACCGTTTTAGCTCTTTTATAACTTTTTATCTACCAGAGTTCCCTCTCACTGGCCATAAAATTTGCATAGACTATTATTTATAACATCATCCAATCCATTATCATGAAATACAAGACAAGAATAGGTACCGAAATTGATGCAGGTGCTTCTAGCATTACAAAATCTAATGCCTTATAACCCTGAGCTTGATTGAAAAGCATTGAATACTTTCCATAATCCCAACAACAGATTTAAATTCCATGTAAGATGAACGCCCTCATGACAGTAATGCATTTCAAGCAGCCAAAGCAAATCTGTACTTAACTTGAAACTTCATATAAGTATCTTATATTATATGACAATTTGTTGATCTGTAGTTTATTTTCCCAAGGTTGGTCTCAATATCACAAGTACAGATCAGGCATAGCTCAGGGTACTACTATTAGAGGAAGCAAAGAATTTTTGTGGTGGACTAAGGCTACAAGAAGGTTTGAAAGTAGCAATAACCAATGAATTAAGACTACATAAAGGGACCACAGAGATTTCTAAATCACTGACTCTCAACCATGCATGTAAAAGAAGATGCCTCCCAACTCTCCCTCAAAGATATAAGCCTATATGAAGCATAAATGCAATTCAATAGTAGGAAATTTTCAAGATTTGGGTGCTATTTAATTGAATCTAAATATCCCTTTTGGAAATTATAGGTTTAATTTAATGATTTTGCTTGCTACAGTAGTCATTCACAATGCATTGCTAGATAAATTTACAGGAATGAGTATGTCTACAAGCTCATAAAGTAATCCAGGAATATAGTTACACCTGAGTCCACATTGCCACGTGAATAATAAAGGACAATAGAGAAAATGGATGCATATTTATGTCTAACAATGAAAAGTGATCGCAAATATATATAACTTTAAGCAGCACAATTTTACGAACTATTAACATTTATACTCGTGTTTTAATTAACCTTTGAATTATTTCACACATAAATGTGAAACAGATAAAGTTTGGCTAAGGTCTCCTGCTCTTCCAAAAGCATGCATCATAGCAAACCGATTTATGATGATCTACTACAGAACAGATAAAATTCAACCCAACCAAAACTATTGGGACTGAAGCCTCCTACAGTGATCATGCAAAAAATATAATGAAAATGCAAGTGAATATTTGAAAAAAAGAAAAAAAAAAGTGCCATGACAGTTTCATCTAACTCACTTAAACAACAATGAACAAAAACAAGTACATAAAAATAAATATCAATATCAAATAGTCTACATCATTTATAAGTTTCTCTGTCTCTGTACGTTACATCTTTGAAAATTGCTTGACTATTTGATGACTAGGCATGAAGTTGCACAAAGTATAACACTCCTAGCACCTCATTATAGGTGACAAAGTTAACATTTAGCTAAATTACAACAGAACATCATAAAGACATCAATGAATGTTTAAACATAATGAAAATTTGGTGCAAGCTGATATATAACTACTGACAATTGCAGGGATACAAAATTGAATTTTACCTCAATGCATCATGTCCTCAATGTTTGGCTGTGAAAAACAAAAATGCTAACATCTCTATGAACTATTCAGTTGCAAATAGCAAGTTTCCCCGTCCATTCATCAGCCACCCCATAATCAAGACTTAGCTCCCTCAAGGGAGGGATGTTCTCCATTGCGAAAAGCATAAGGTGGGGAAACATCAAGTTATTGTGATCATACAACACAAACTGAACCATCACATTTGGAGTTGGACTTTGACTAATATAACAAGCAACATTTCGCATTCTTGATACATCCATTGCAAAATCCAGAGGTGGTATACAGGGATAAGATGGGCACATATAATCAGAAAATACCTGAGACAAATCACCCCACTCTGTCCATCTTGCAGCGAAGCGATTTGGATAAATCAAACTATCACCATTCATAGCAAAAATCTGTGCTTGCTCCATTGTTAGAACAACCCCAGTATATTCACATATAAAAGCACCAGCATGTATCAAGTCCAAAGACCTAACTCCCCAACCTGTCTCCCTTGACCTAAACACTTCCAATCTATTTCTCAACCCTCTTTGAGTAGGACGGTTTCGACAACTTGGTGGGCACTTACAAAATGCCCCACATTCAAATATTACAGGCTTCCCTCTCACAAGACTACCATTACCATTATAAGCAAATTCACCTCCATTCTTCATAGCACAAAAGCAACCATCAGTACAACCCGAAACACAATCACATCCAGAACCATTGCTCCGTTGACTAAACACAAATGGAGGGAACACGGTTTTTGTGAGATACTCATAATACAAAGGATCATGATCCTTATCAATATCATTAAACAAGCGAACTGGAACATTCTCCTTACTATTGGATATGTCTAGACTAAGATAACCCATTGGCCTCACTGATAATGGCTTACTTCTAAGACTCTCCGCAAACCTCAAAATCGAACTACCCATTTCCGGTTGCCCATCAATTCTCACCAGTTTATACTTGTAAACACCAAAACCAGACTTACCCACATCAAACCAACAATCCAGAATCTTATACAAACCATCATAAACATACACTTTAGTACTCAAACTACGTTCATATTTAATGCCCCTTATGACTCTTACCTCAATCCCATAATGCATACTCCTCTCCAGAGCAAGATTCCCTCCCTCCAACTTCTGATGTTCACATTGCTTATTAAATTTATCTTGCCCACCATGCCCGGTGTAGATTATAACATCCCCTGCATCTTCATCGTCTTCATAACCGCCAGAAACGATGACACTTGTTGCTATTGGCTCTCCATTCGAGCTCTGACTGCTGGGCAAGTAATCAATCCCTGCTTGAGGCTGACCATGTAATCCAACAACACACAATTCCATTCTAAAGAAGAACAAATCACCAATTTGAACACCAGGTATCGACCCCACGATTCTTTTATCGCGATTAAGCCACAAGCCGCGATCTTTCATCACTGAAGAAGCGGCTAAATCGCCGCGAGCCCGCTTTACGTGACTTTCTCCTCTTCTTTTCTCGTCTTGATTGACGGTGAAAATGCGTAAAGAATCATAAACCATTCTTGTTCTTCTCACAACATCACGAAAGTACCTCTCATCTTCGAGGTTCAAATCCGTAACACGGACAAGCTGCGAAGATCGTCTAGGAGGTCTCGGCCGCGGTGAAACGACCGCGTTTGAGGGCTGGTCTTCTTGGTTTACAGGTACAATAGCACGAGAATCAGGGTCCAAGACATCGACATCGTCGTATTGTTCTAATCTCTTAGCGAAAGCCGCGCGGAAGAGCTCGGAAATCCGGAAGAACTCGGAGTAGACGTTGTCTTGATCTGCAGACTGAGAGGCGGGGGTATTTTCGGAATTAGGTGAAAATACAGGGGTAGAACTGGAAAAGAGTGGTTCAGGGTGGTTTCGTGGGCATTGAAGCTGAGGTGTTTGGATGGGTTCGTTAAGAGGTTCCGAATTGGGTTCAATTTTGGGGGTTAGAAGCGCAGAAGCGGAGGAAGTAGAGGTGGCAGCAGTGGCTGGAGTAAGTGGCGACGGCAAGAGATTGAGGTCTTGAAATGGAACAAGAGAACCCATCTCTTTAGAAAGATTGAAAGCCGAGTTCAATGAGGAAAATTGCATTGGAAAAATGGGCTTCGTTAGGGTTTTATTTAAAGCGATTCAAGCAACTTTCATTGTAGCTGTTCTGCATACGAAGAACAAGAGTGTTTTCAATGTCAGAGAAAGGTCATAATTCTTTTTAAAAAAACAAACAAAGGGCTCCGGTTCTGTCTCGCATCCCAACTGCAACTCCCTGAACTTTTTTCCTTATATATTAATATTTACAATAAATATATATTTATTGAAAACATCATGCAATTGTATAGTACCAACCAACTACTCTTTCCAAATTCAAAAATACCCATAAAAAATATTTTACCTAATTTAAAATACTATTTATTTTAAATTAAGGATATATATATATAAAACTTCAATAAAATTTATAGTAATTTTATTGTCAAACTCATGTGACAGATAATATTGAGATAATCTAATTAACTAATTCTATTAATTTATTTTTATACTAATTTTTTTACTTTAATAATAAAAGATTACTCAAACCAAACGCATCCATTAATGACTGTGCTATATTATATAAGATATTAGCTTATTTAGGAAACATATCATATTTACAATCAACAATGATACTTTCTTGTTTTACATATGTTGTCTATACCTTATTATCTCAATCTTCTTTTATTTATCTAACTACTATAAATGCTCAAAGCATTTCTAACACTTTTACACGGTTTCAGAGTATTTTTTAAAATCTTAATTAATAAAACAAGCTAAACTAGTTAGACAATAACAATATTGAAAAAGACACAACCACAAAAGAATGGCAAACAAGATCGAAAAGGCATATTGCTATTAGTTAAGTAATTTTGACCGATCGAGTGATATATTGGTTTCAGATCTGCTCAAAAGAATTGAGTACTCGATATGGTGTAAATAGGTTAAGAATGCATTAATTTTTAGAAGCAAGGTTGGATTCATAAATGGGAAATTGTCAAAACTAACAAGATGTAACCTAGATGACTAGATCGTTTGCAATTCAATAGTCATGTCTAAACCCTTGAACTCAGGCAACTAAGAGCTTTATATGAGTGTTAGAGAAAAGATTTTCATAGAAAAGTAGGCCATAAATTCAATAAATAAAAAGAGAAATTGTCATGTTCATTTTTAAGATGTTAAAAATTATTATGTTCCTTTTTGAGATATTAAAGAAAATTAACTTTATTAATATAATATAAATTAAAATCATAAATATTGAATAAAAATTTTAATTAAAAAACAAAATTTTATATAAAAACTGACATTAACTTCAATATTGAAATATGATAAACAAAAATTGAGTTATTTTCCACCTCACAAGGCCAAAAACTTATGTTAAAATTGAAATTTTGTTCTTTTACTATAAAAAAAAAAAATCAATATTTTTCTGTTAAAAAAGTCTATTTCATCTTCTTTTACTATCAAAATTGATATTTATTTTTTAATAGAGACATGAAATTAGGATTTGAATTTGGATTTAAATTTTATAAAAGCAATGTTAAAAATTAAAATTAATAAAACTTTAATATCATAATTTAAAAATTAAAATTAATACAAATAAAAATAAAAATTGTATAAGGGCTTTATACGTAAGGCTATCACTGAGCATAGGTCAATTATTTGTTGAGAACACAAACTTCAAGGTGTTGTTCAATAATTACAAAGTAAGGAACAAAATCAAAAGTCTTGGACCATTAGACATAGACAATAGATAACCTCGTTGTGAACATGACCATTTACACAAACTTTTTACTGTTTACTAAAAAACCACCATGATTGTCTTTGTGTATGTAGATGACCTTATTGTTGCAAGTCATTATCCTATTAAACGATAAGAGTTAAATTAATATCTCCAAAATCTACTTCCATGAACCCCAAGGTTAACCTAAGTGGTGAAATGAGTGATTTGTTCTCTAACAGACATGTTTTAACCAATGTTGTGGTTGTGGAATGAGTCACGATGTCTCAAGGGGTTTAATGGGATGTCTTAGCTTACAAAAGATTAGTTGGATGTCATTCCTATTTAATCCTAAAAATACTCGATTTGGCTTATAGAATACATCTATTTAATAAATTCCTACAACATCTACGACAATTCTATATAGACATGACATTATGTATGATACGTCATTATAGTTATTTTGCACATTAGAGAATCTTTTATCTCAAACAAATCCACTCACTCTGTGAGTCCATTATGGTAAGAATGGAAACACTTATCTTACAATAAGAAAATCAGTCATTGGATTTGTAACCTTCCTTGATAATGCACTAATCACTTAGAGATCAAATAATTCATGGTTTCCTTATCCTTTGCTGAAGTCAACTATTGTGCCATGGCTAAGAGTGGTTTGGTTGGACAATTTGTTGAAATAGATGTTTGTTCATATTCTCAAATTGGTGGATGTTTAGTTCATGTTTCATCAACTCATTAACTGGTCGATATTTCATCTAAAACACTTGGTGCTAACTAATTTCTAAGATAAGCTACGATGTTTTATATGATTCTTGTCCCCCAACATCAACTTCAAGAAAGATGCTATAGATAAAATATTTTTTAACTTTTGCTCAAGACAACCCCATATAGGGACCCATGTGAATTGTCTTTATAATTATTTTTTTAAATTTTAGATAACTTTTTAAAACTTTTTTAATATATAAATCTATGAATTTTTCTATAAAAATCTTTGAAATAATATTGTTTTTATAAAATTAAGTTCAAATCTCAATCTCATATCTCTAAAAAAAAGCATATACTAATTTTAATAACAAAAGAATATAAAATAAATTTTTTTTTGTAAAACACTGACTTTTTTTACCGTATAAGGACCATTTTTTAATTGTAACAGAAGCTTTTAACCTTGTGGACAAATTTCATTCACTATATTTTACCATTAAAATTTATGTTAGTTTTTACGTAAATTAATTTTTATTTTTAATTAAAATACTTATTTTGTATTTAGAGTTTTTAGTTATATTACATTAATAAAACTAATTTTCTTTTATCCTTTAAATAAGGTCATGATAATGTTTATATATATATATATATATATATATATATATGTGTGTGTGTGTGCTTGTATTATACAATATTATGATAGATTGATAAGTGAAATTAATTGTTCATTATAAACACTATTATTGTCTTCATTCTCCAATTAAAATTTATTTTATGAACATATATTTTATTTGTTATTAGAATATTCAAGCTTAATTAAAAACTTATATTTTTTAACTGGACCATCTAATAAAAAAATTTTTGGCTATCACTGCTTTTGCTGTTATAATTATGGCTTCATACTCCACTAATTCCTACAACCATACACTAGGATCTTCCTAAATCATGTAAAATGTTTAGCTTATTTACAATAATATCATATTAGCAATCAACAATGATACTTCCTTATTTTAGATATTTTGTGTAGGCTTAATTCTCTTTAATTTATTTTTAGGATACTCATCTCCATGTATAAACAATGTAAATACTCAATTTTGACCTATAGAGAAGTATTTCACTAAAACACTTGTAGAGTATTTTTGAATGAATGATTGAGGCATTATATTTGATAATATAACTAAAATATTTTTAGTATATTTAGATTCAAACCAAATAAACTAAAGTTTTGCCTACAACTAATTAAATTTTAAACATTTTAAACAAATGTAACTTTATTTGTTTTTTATTCCTAAAACAACATTAAAAGGATTAAAATGGGAAATACTTAAATGCCCTTCTCTATTTTATTTGGATGAAGAAAGGGATATTACATCAACCTCTTAAAATCTTTGTTAACCCCTATTAACTTTACAATTAGCCCATATTTCAAAATTTTGTCAAAATGCCAAATTTTTTTGGGCATCTTTAGCTTTTATATATTGTAGATACATATTTAAAACCGTTAGTGAAAATTTTCTTAACCCTTATATTTCTAAATATTACAATTATTCTTAAGTTGAAGTATGACATTCCTATCTAAAGGAATGCCCACATTTTGAAAATTCTTAAACTTTTATATTTTTCATTTACACCCTGAACAAACATTAGTGAAAATCTTCTAAACCCCTTATAGTTTAAAACTTATAGTTACCCCCTATAATAAAAATTTAATGATTCAGTTTGAAGTTGAGTAATGCCTAAAACTCATTAAAACCCTTCAACCTTCATATTTTTCTTACCATGCAACAGTCTGTTAACTTAAGATTTAAAAAAAACAAGTAATATACAAATTTAATAATCTCTTGGTTTGAATTCTTCTATTTTTTGTAAGATTTTGGATGACCTTGTGAGTTAGAAAAAAATGATAATTATGATTGAAGAATTACAAGGTTAGAGAACCACATTTTGAGTGGACCGACGCCTAACTTGCAACCACACACCTTGCGACTTGAACTCCAATATGCGAGAAAACAAATTACTTCTACCATTTAGGCCCGAGGTCCCATTATCTTAGTATATAACAACATAATAAATGGCATTTTAGGGTTTGATTTGATCCTTTTTTAAAGTAAAAGATTATAAAATTACAGCCCAAGAGGCCCAATAACTTGATATGGGTCTAACAGAATTAAAAATATTTTGTATACACTTGTAATGTAATGTGTGTGTGTAACACACGCACACTCTTCTGCTAAAAGAAATTTAAAGGCTAACATGGAACTTTTTTATGTATCCAAATCTCTTCAGTGAATGCCATTGATTATGGAAGGTCATATATGATTGAATATTCCAGCAATACATTGTCAGTCACCAACTAAGATTAATCAAGGCCGTTCATCTTCCGATCTAAGGCGGATGATCAAATTTACCCAAAAAAAAAAAAAAAATTACCAACACCAGAGGTAGGAGACAATATCCATTCTAGTTTATAGATGGGCAGCGTCAGTAAATATGTACCCAGAAACAAGCATGCAAACCCTAATTGCCTTACACGGTATCACTTGTCGATCCACTTAGCACCTCTGTATTAACATCTTGACCGGGAAAGAACAAAGACTTGAAGAGGTGAAGTGAAGAAGTTTGCAGGCTCGAAAAAAGTAAACCACAACGTGGTAATCATCTCTTTTGAAGAGTTTTCTTGCGGTTTTGAAGTTTGAAGAAATTTAATCAAAATGGCTCAGACTGTGAGAAGAGACATAGCGCCTCCATTGTTGTTTCTCAAAAGGTTCATCAATGGCAAAACTAATCACCCTAGTAAGTTTTCATATTATATAATATATATTTCCACTTTTTTTTTTTATATTTTGTTATCCTTTCAAAACTAATTATTAGTGGTGACAAAACACTTTTTTTTTCAGGTTTTGGAGGAAATGGTGCAACAATGTTCTTTCTGATCTTTTCCATATTAGCCGCCGTTATTGGGGTAGCTTCAAAGCTGGTGGGAGCCAACCACATTAGAGCTTGGAGAAGCGACAGTCTAGCTTCAGCAGACACATCCTCATTAGTGGCATGGGCCCTGACTGCTCTAGCTTTTGGGTATTTTAATCTTTTCCCTTAATACGTCGGCGCATGGTTGAATCGGCATATTCTGATTGCACTGGTAAGTTATTCATACAACATAAAATTTCAAGCAATTGAGATGTTTGAACGTTTACAATTTGTGCAGGTTGACGTGCAAGCAGATAAACGTAGGAGGACACAGAGGGTGGAGAATGAGGGTGCTGGAGGCATTTGTCATTATCCTAACATTCACTCAACTTCTCTATCTTGCATTGCTTCATGCCGGGTTGTTTAGCAGACCTGGGTATAGGGACAACGACTATGGAGTCGGGGCGGCCGGTGTGGACCCAGCAGATAACAAGGGAGGTAGTGCAGTGGCTGGCTCGAGGGTTTGAATGAAGAAACAATGTAATGAAATGTAACTATTGGAAATTAACCAAGATTTTCTCAATTGCAAAAGCCTTGGCTGCTCCACATGTGCATGGTGGAATTTGAGAATAAGTGTTATACTCATCCCAAAACCCTTTCAGCTTTATGTAATACACAGATACTGACATGTCCCTTTGCTGTGTATTTATAATATCTGTCTTCAATTGGTATACACGTGGGGCATTTCCCTGTGAAAGACGTTCTTTCAAATCAATCCACATTTCCCTTGCAGTATCAAAGTATGCAACACTATCATGGAGAGATGGGTGAAGAGAGTTGAATATCCATGAGATAACCATGGAATTGCTTTTAGTCTAGGCCATAGCATTTGGCGAATCAAGTTCGGGGCGAGGAAGAGTCCCATCAACAAAGCCAAATTTGTTTTTAGCTAACAATGCATTGGTCATGGCTCTTCGCCATGTTGGATAATTTTCCTTTAAGAAGACAGGAAACCAAAATGGTGTCTGGGTTATCAGATGGATGTAATGCATAGGGAGAATATAAATCATGTGTGTTTTGGCTAAGGTTTGTGTTTGGCAATTGAGTTTTTGTGGCTATAGATATTTGGCTAGTTTCTTCGGCCATGGTGAAGAAAAAGAAGCGCTAGTTCACCTGCTCTGATACCATATTAATTTGTATCAACTGTAGTCTAAAACTTTATTATGAAGACTTTTATATATTACAAGTCTAACTAATCCCATTAATTAAGGGATAATCAAGGATTTAATCAAAAGATAATCAAGGATGTATATAAATCAAGAAATCTGGATAATACAAATCAATAAAATCTGTTAAACCAAAAAATTTGTAGTGAGAGAAAATCTTGGCTAATTTCCAATAGTAACAGCTGATTGTTTACGTATCATCATCAACATTATACAAACCAGATATTGCTGATTATGTCTCTTTGGTCAGGACATCCCTTTTTTTTTAAATGTCAACAGGTGAAATAGATTTAACAGTTTTGAAAAAGAAAACACAACCTAGAAAATCAGGTTTTATGACAAGAGAGAGTGTGAGAGAGAGAATTTAATTAATGTATTAGCAAACACAAAATTCCTTCTTAAAGAGACATATTCTTTTCAAAGACCAGATAAACCACAAAACAAAGACAATGTTATGTTAAAACTAAGCACACAAAGACTAACAACCTAGATAACTAACTACCAACAAAGGAACACAAATGTTTCCATCTAGTAGTTATTTTAATAACTTTCTCACCATCTTTCAAAAACTTATTCACTTATCTTATGTTAGTAAAATCTATTTATGTTTATTAAAAATATAAAAATATGCTTTATAATCTTATGTGCTTTTGTGTGCTCTTTATTATTAAGACTTAGAAATCTTGTATTACATGAGATGATCACTTTCAAGTAAGCACAATATTTCCTTCATAGGTGTTAGATGATAATTTTGAAGAGTATGATGTTGTTATACATAACGACACTTGGATTCTCGTTCCACTGCCTTCCCAACAAAATTTGATTGGTTATTGTTGGGTTTACAATTAGTTGAAGTCTTAAGCTTATAGGCCTATTGAATGGCACAAGACTTGTTTGGTTGTTAGGGGTTCTCATCAGTAGGTTGATGATCATGGATATATTTTTAGCCCAATTATCAATGTGGCTAGCATCCATCTTATTTTTGTTTTCGCTACTATGTATGGTTAATTGATTCATCAACTTGGAGTCAAAAATGCATTTCTTCAAAGGTAACTTACTGAATAAGTGTTTATGAGAGCAGTCTTTTGATTTGATTGACCATAGCACATCATTGCATGTCTATTGCCTTATCACAACTATTTAAAGCCTTAATTAGGCATCTCATGCATATTACCATCAAATTTACTCCTCTTTACTTGACTATGGGTTTGTGAACAATTAGTTCAACCCCTCTTTATTCATCTTACACCTCATAATCAGTTGTGATTAAACTTATTTATGTGGATGATTTAGTTGTGATCGGTTTTAATTTGTCAACTACTACAAATTGTGTATCTTCCTTGTGCTCTGCCTTTACTTGTTGGGATTTAGGTTCATTAGGTTTTTTTTTTTTTTTTGGTATGGTTAATTTACTATAACACTTCTCCTTCAACTCATGTGCTCTCTATGCTACACATTTTGTCTATGGAATCATAATCTATCAATGGTGTCTCATCTCTTGTTGCTACACTCTATCAGAGCATGATTGGTGGTCTTCAATATCTTGCCCCCACTTGACCAAATATTGCATATTTTGTAAATTAGGTTGTTTAGTGACTATTTACTCCTACTTATAACAAAGAATGCAATAAAGTGTACTTTTTGTATATTAAAGGGATTTTGTTTCATTGTCTCACCTTTCATCTCTTAGCTTAATTGGATATTGATTGGGCTACTAATATTTTTGCTTTACAATCTATCATTAATTATTGTGTTTTTCTTGATCATAGTCTTGTTTACAGGATTACCAAGAAACATGTTGTATCCCAATCTAGTATAGAGTCATAATATCATGTCATTGTTCATCTTGTTGTTGATGTTTAATGATTCTATTTTTTCTGCTTGAATTTGACATTCCTCTTCACTCTTTTTAATTGCTTTGTGACAATCAATATACTTTCCGCATGAATCTTGTTTTTTATGCTCACATTCAATATATCAACATCAATCTATACTTTATTCATGAGTTGGTTACTTGTGGGACTCTTTGTCTTTGATATATTCTACGAATATCTCAACTTACAGATATCTCTTTACCAAAAAATTGTCTCGCAAATATTTTCTTTTGTTGTGTTTTCTATTAAACTTCATAAACAATTGCAAGAGTGAAATAAAATAATGCAATCTTTAATTATTGTTGATGTTATTTCCTTATTATTGAATATGATTGTAATCCATTTATTATATTTTCATAGGATTATGGTTTGCCTTTTTTGATTGCACTGTAATTTTATTTATACAAAATGATACACAATTCAATTCACAAGTTCTCCAATATAGAACTTTACAGGCTGAGCTCAATCAACTTGTTAAACAATATTGTTCATGTTGAATGATAGATTAAATATTAGCAATTGAAATTGGCTTCATAAATTAATATTTCGCTTTCCCTTCCAAATCTGCAAAGATAGTCAAAAGAGGGAAGATTATGTGGAACAATCTTGTTTATTAAGTTTCATGTGCATGAACCATATCAAGCATGGACTAGAATAACAAAAAGGAACTGAAATGCAGGAAACAAATAGTTGTTCAGATGAATCAGATATACATATCTATTAGCTTAATTATTGCAAATCAATAGCCCTCCATTAAAATATTGCTTTACGTTACATATGGTAACAGCAAAGCCTTTTGAATTCTATGCTACTTAGCCCATATATGCAACCCGTTATAGTAAATTTCCAGGAAAAGGAAAAGAAGATCAAACGCCAAACCATTGTTCTGGTCTTATATCCTATACAACACTGAGATGTGGACTTGTGGTTTCCACCAACGTGATAAGACATTATTCTCTACAGGTAAATGTGCCAAAGAAAAACATTATAAAAATGATTAACACTGTAGAAATTGACATACAGTATGATATTAGTCTAACCAGAAAACGTTGAGAAAACAACATTGTCCGTGAAGATAACCAAACACTGTATGTATTTACGAAATAAAATGACTTCCAAATTGCTTCTCGAGAAAGAATCAGATGCAAGAAAAAAATATAACAATGAAAAAAAAATCTTATTCACGTGAAAGTCCATTCTTAAACCCTTATCTATGAGAATGAATTATTTATCTTACTGCAATAACACAATATTTATAAAGTTAGGATGTGTGATATTGTCTTGACCTTGTAATGAACTGAATGATATAACAGATGACCCCCCTTAAACTCGGCCTTTTGGATGACTATAACAATGGTAAGCTCGACCTTGATGAATTTGACACCTTTCTTTGTTTTTAGAAGGGAAATTATATTGCACAAATTAAGTCCTCAATTTCTACACTTCATATTAATGCTAACAAGCTAGTCAATAATGTGAAAGAAATTAAAGCTCTAAAAATCATTGCTTTCTTTAGGTAGCACTATTGCCATTTTAAAGCACTAAAATTTTCAAGAATAAATTTACATTTTGTTTCTGGTATGGACTTTCTTAATATTAATTAGTAATTAGAATGTTTGTATATATTCGATATATAAAAGAGAATAATGTTGGTGATTATATGACATGATATTGATTACAAAGGTCCAAGTCGTTGAATTTGATCCTAACAAGCTAGTCAACTGAACCACAATTGGCCGGTGTTGTCGCATATCAAGGACGGTTTACAGGCACTGAATTGAAAAGACCAAAGTTCTTCTCAATCAAGTAGTAAAAGACAAGATTAAAGATCTTACTTTGCTTGCATCAGATTCCACTGCCACTTTGTTTCCACTTTCCATTTATCATAATCAACCAAAGTGTAGTGTTTGTTTACCTAATGCTTAAAGCTCGTGAAAACGATGCCATCTAATAATGTATATTATTATTATTTTTACCATACCCCTTTTCACACT
The DNA here is from genome assembly GCA_026122585.1 of Anacardium occidentale. Taxonomy (NCBI): domain Eukaryota; kingdom Viridiplantae; phylum Streptophyta; class Magnoliopsida; order Sapindales; family Anacardiaceae; genus Anacardium; species Anacardium occidentale. The sequence goes on along the minus strand of JAJEJH010000111.1, from coordinate 127,912 downwards.
TGGGTCCTCCTCATCCCGTTTCCTCTCGGGTTTTCCTTTTAAATTTTTCACGGACATCTACATGATCAAGATCTTTATCTAGTAATATTGAAAAGAAAATATTAATCTGTTGCGTAGTATCACAGCAACAAGCACACGAAGGTTGATTAATATTTTATTTATTGAGGATGATGGCCATATTTGCCTACCCAAAGGAATTGACCGATTGACTAACAATAATAACAAGGCATGCAGAGTCTTCACACACTCGTGCGTCCATAAAAGCCTTAGGATTGGGGTCAATTTGACAGCAAAAGGTACTTGACTTGAACATACGGAGTCGAATACGTTAAATCTCTAGAAGAGTACAAGATGAAATAATTTAAAGGAAGTACGGTTAGTACAAAATGAAATAATTCATTAAATTTCATGATTCATGTTTGAAGTTGATGGAAATGGGATAATTTTGTGTATCACGACAGAGAAGTAATGAAAATCTTCTTCCCAATTAATTAAGCGCCATTTGCGATCGGCCATGTTCTTGGCAGCAGGTACAGTCAAAAAGGTTTTTTCTAGAATCAATTTGACCCATTTTTTGTGAGTTTCATTGGTAAATGACATCAATTAATGATCTTTTTAATCTAATTGTAATTAATTAATTACCAAATTATACACTTTTTGCCGGCCTCGATGGCGACGGTCAACTCTCAACTCAAGCCAGAATTTTGTAGTTCAAATTGTTGTTGTTGTGCACTACAGCCCATTCATAGCCAGCTTTACCTAATTAATTAATTCTTTAATTAAGTGATTAATATTATTGACTGACCTCGGCCCAAAATCACTCCTTCCCACCCGTGTTTTGACAAAATCATAAATTTTTACTTTTTAATTCTCCGTTTCTAATGATGGAAACTATTTCTTAAGGGTAAGAAAATCATTTTCTACAAACCTACAAAAATAGTAAAAAATATTTAAAAACTTAATCAATATAATCTTGATATGTGTTTTTAATCTAATTTTTAAATAAAGAATCTTTTAAAGTTGTTGAGTTTAGCCACAAAGCTCAAAATTGTTAGATTAAAAGAATACGTGAATATCGAACAAAATATACGACATAAGTTAAAAAGTAATTACCTAAACATGTAAAAAAATCCAACAAAAAAAAAAAAAATTTAACAAGAAGAATATTGAGAATCGAAATAAATTTCCAAGGGCTTCAATGCTTAGGACATCGTTCTATGATATTCTCCAAAACTGATGACTCCAATCTTCGAATTCCACTATTCAATTATGAAGGATTGAAAAATATTCTCTCAGTTGTGGGGGAACCTAGACATTATAATTGTTCATCTTCGTCAAACTTTTGACATCATTTGCTAATCATACTTGTTTCTTCTTTATTGTTGATCATCTTCTCGAATGTTCCTATAATTTTCAATCAAGGAACCACTATGGTCTTCACACTCGCGTGTCATATATCACTTACGTTGCATAACCCTACACGAGGTCTCTCCTGTGCGATATTTCATCTACTCACTCAACCTAAGTGTCATCTGTAGTGTCTTACTCCATCAACCTCTCTTGTCTTTCCAAGGCATACTTAATAGTGTCATTCATCACTATTGCTTACTTCTACATCATTACCAACAACTATCATCACCTTTTGCTACAATATTTTAACTTGGGACTTAGGAGTTTTCAGTTTGTTTGTCTATGTGTTAATTGAATGTGATTGTCTGAGATTTTTTATCTTTTTTTTTTTTTTTTTTTTTTTTTTGTATTGTATAGTTGGTTTAATTCTATGTTTGAATTTTACAATTTCCCCCCTAATATTGCCACCCTACCATTCTTTTCCTATCTTAATCCCACCTTGTCACAACCTTGTTCCACCTCTACCTCATCCCCACCTTACCCTTCTTTCCTTATTGTGATTCGACCTATGTGTGGTCAATTCCCAACATCATAAACCCTGAAGTGTCATTAATTATATCGTTGAGATTTTAATGTAAAGAAAGTAATATCTTGACTAATTAACAATGGTGTGCTGATATTAGAGACATAAAGTCATTATATGATATAAACGAGAATTTCTCAAATTTGTACTTAAAAATGGTTTTTCCTTTTTATAGTTTTTGAATCAATTGTAGTAGTCGATTTTATTTCTTTTTTTCCTATTTCCTTCTTTGATATTAAGTTTAGTTGAGCTTCAAGTTAAGGTTTCTTGACATTATAGGCTTTTGGCCATCATTGCAATCAATTTCAATTGGAGGATCAATTAACCTATTTTCGATGAAATATTTTCTTGATTTGATTTTTAATTTAAAAATCATGTGATTCATCTAACTTGGTTTCTTTCTTTTGAAAGGGATTTCTTTTTTTTTTAAAAAAAAAAATTTTACTGTGAGTGATTGTAAGGAAGTTAATGGGGTAAGGGTATGGTAGGATAATGGTGACAACGACTATGAATTTTTTTTAATGATGAATTCTTGTTTTTTCCTTGAATGTAATTCAAATAAAGTATCTGCAAATAATTACACAAAAATTATTCCTTTTGAGTCAATCATTAAATGGCATTCTCCTTTTTGATAGAAATCTATCATAAAATCTAACAGAATTTTTAGCTCAATTTTATTAACAGGAACAAATTTAACATAGAAAAGAATTGTTCATCAAAGTTGGGGTATTTAAAATGGATTCAAACAAAATCAAACCAAGTATTCAAATCTAAATTTGAGTTTAATGAATTTTGACAAAGTCAAGCTTGATATGAAAAGTCAAACTTAAATTCAATTTAGTATAACATTAGATTTTATTGAATAATTTGATTTTTTATAAGTTATAAATATAATTTCATTGTTAAAAATTATACGTTTACTATTTAAATAATTCTTTGAGTGTTAAGATGATAAAAGTATCAGGAAACAGTCTATGCTCCATCCATGCGTCATTTGATGTGTAAATTCGTTTATATAAATATTCATAATAAAGGCTATTAAGATTTCTAACAAATGACCTAGAACTTCATCGAATAATCTCCATCTTATAGTTGGTTCCACATTTTTGGGTTATTAGTGGACCATGTGTGTAGAGATTATATGTTAAAGAAGTAATCAAAAAATTATGGGGGAAAGGGTTTTCTAGAAAATCATAGGCATGCCACACAACAACATTCCCTTCAAATTAAGAAATATAAAACCTTGTATTATAACCCCACAGCATCACATGACTTCAATTCTAATCTACTCTAAAAGGACACCCAAAAGACAAAGCAAAAAAACAAAAGAAACCCATGTGAAATATTCTATCCATTTTCTCCTTTAATCTGAAAACATCACCATACATGCTTAGCTGTTAATCAAAGGTTAAACACCTGATTATATAATGACACTCTAATATTTATTTTATTAGTTTAAATGATGTGTTATTACGTAATTAAATGATTTTAAAATAAATATAAATAAATAATAAATTAACACTCAATTACATAATGACACATTATTCGATTATACAAAAATTATATATATACATAAAATTACTCGTTTATCTTATGATATCTCTTGGATGTCCTTCCATCATTGCCTACTTATTTTTTCATGATTTTTTATATTTATAGGATGAAAAGGGAAGGTTACAATCTCATCTGCTACAATTCAAATTGTTCGAAAATTAACTTTCTATTTTGTTTTATCCAAAATAATATAATTGATAAATAACAAATTGATCCTGATTTGAATGAAAATTTTTATTTTACTATGTAGAGATGAGATATGAACGAGAAGTGATATAAAAGTTTGTCACCTCTAGTATAGAGAATTCTACTCGCATTTTAGGCTATTAAGCACTATTTTATAGTTTGTCATTTCATTAGGTGTTGCTCTATAACTTTGGCTAAAGAGGAGTTGTATTGTATAAAAACTACCCCTTAGTTGAGTGCAAATAAGACCTATAAAACATTTTGCCTTTCTATATGAATAGACAACACATGAAGATTTAAGATTGTCTACAATATCTTTTGGCAATGATGTTTTGTAAGGCAAAGTTAATGTCTCGTCATTTCACGTTATGCACAATTATATTATTTCACGTCACTCTGAATTCTTATTAGACATGTTTTGCTTACATCATGGGATTGATGACACATGTCATAAGTATAACTTGAATGATTGAGTTCGCTTCTTATTATGCCTCAATTTGGCTATAGAAGAGAATGATACCTTCTAGTTTCTCGCTAACTAAAGGTACTTGAGTCTTCAAAATCTTAAGTTTTCAGTAGTCTTCAAGTTTTGGGAGATACAATCATAAAAATAAGAGATTTTTAACATCATTAGGCCTACTAATTGGAAGTTTACGTCCGTAGTTATATTATTTAGTTTTGAAAAAAGTTTTCCAAAAGAGTTTATATAGTGATTACAAAGAGAACATAAAGAGAAAGACATAGATGACTAGAGATCTATAATAAGGTTTGTGTGTTTTTATTTGGGATTTTTAGCCTATTTTTAAATATCTCTTGGATGTCTTTTTATCTTCTTTATTTAATTGTATATTTATATTTACAAGATAAAAATGAAAGATTACTATCTCGTTCGTTACCACTTAAATTTAAATTTGAAAATTAATTTTTTATTCAATTTTATAAAAATTAAGTTAACTAATAAATAACAAATTAATCATTCTTTAATGTAAAGTTATTATTTTTCTACGTAAACATAAGATAAGAATTGAAAGTAAAATAGAAGGTCATCGCCTTTATTTTATAAGACCTCCACTTGCATGTTAGGTTACTTCATGAATTTGGTTAAGTAGTTTTATCGTATAACAATAATGAGGAACATGTAAGTTTCTAATATGGTTTATTTTTTCAATTAGAAGACCTTTTTTGGACGTAATTTGACATAATGACAACATGAAAATACAAACTGCTAACCCTTTTGTCTTTGTATAATCCTGCTATTTATAAAATAAATGAAAAATAATATTTAATAATTATGTAACTAAAGATAGATACACCCATGTCATAGCACATTGAATCTAGATGTCCAAGAAAATTTGTTGATTATGTTAACTCATAAAAATATGAGAAAGAGAAAGAATGTTGTTGAACAAATTGTGGAAACAATTGGAAATGTTAAAACTCGTTCTTCTTGTTATTCCTAGATAAAAGGATTTCTAGTTGCAGAATGAGTCAGTTTGCATATAAATATAACATGTTGTAGTTGCTATTTGTTTCTTGCATAACTAATTACTCACTATTAGGGTTGGATTTGAATTGACTTAGCTGAGGATTAAGCTTGAGTTTGATTCAAACAAGCTTGAGCTTAAGTTTATCACAAATTCGATTCGTATAATAATAAAAATCATTTAAATTAATTAAAATGATAATGTTTTGACTAATATGTATAAAAACGATACCATTTTAGGTATTTTAGATATCTGATGAATCAAATTAAATCAAGTTTAAGCTCAATTTGAATTTAACCCTATTCACTATATAAGGACTATACACTTCACTGAAGCAATTCTCATGTAATTATCTAAAGAAAAGTTTAATCGCACATCATACACTACAATACAACTCTTTTTACAAGGGTTTTAATGCTTTCAGAGTCTAATCAAATTAAAACAGAAAAAAAAAAAAAAAAAAGCTAAAAAATGTATATATTACCTATAACTAATGAAATGTAAGAGTATAAAAACAATAAAACTATGTATATTAATAAGAAATATTAATTTATGTATTATTAATATTGTGTTCGAGTGATTTTAAACTAAAAAACTTTGTATAAAAGCAACTTAAAAGATGACACCTGCCCTCTAAATGACGTAGGAAAGCCATTAGTTGTATGAATAAATTAATCTCCGCAGTACTCGATATGGAATCCAACAAATTCTATTTTATTAAGAATTAATGGAGTTTGCATGTATCCATATCCTAAAGAAGAAAACAAACTCAACACCTGGAGAAATTTGATTAACCCAATGTAATTTTCATACTAAAAAATCCACCACCCACTTATTTTATTGTCTTAATTTCTGAAACCAGGGTTTAGAGTTATCCATTCTTATTGTTTAGATGCATAAGCCCTAGTGTGTACGTGGCCCAAGGCCGTGAGGTTGGTGCCTCTCTTTTGTCTCACCTTTCCATTAATCAAATATATTCTTTTTGGATGTGATCCATGTCGCCCAGTGCCTCAACATCCTTTTTAATATCCCAAATGGGTCCTTCACTTCACCCCTTTCATCAGAAACACCACAGCCGTTTGATGGGTGATTTAGTACCGGAAATTTTGATGAAAAACCTGATGATGAAAAGGGTTTTCAAGTCAATTTTTCAATCGATGATGGTATTGTACAGATAAAGAAGTAGCTTAAACAGTGAAATGGATAGAGATGATTTTGAAAAGGACGCTAAATTGACTGATGGAATGACGCAGCAGGGGGTTTAGTGCCTATATAAATTTGCGACAATCAGACCTGGGATGTCATAGAATTTGGAAGACATTAATAACTTTTACCTAGACATTTTAAATATCAAACCAAAGGCTTTAGGCATTAGGCTTTAAGCTTTGTTTTCTTTACATTCATGCCTTGGGGAGTGATGGCTGGTCACTTCGGTTGGAGCTTCATTGAAGAGGGGTGGAGGAAAGGTCCTTGGACCGCTGAAGAAGATAAATTACTTACTGAATATGTCAGATTGCATGGTGAAGGAAGATGGAATTCTGTTGCTAGACTTGCAGGTACTTAACGAACAACTTTAATTATGCTGTAATTTGAACAGTTTTATTGGAAATCTTTTTGGCTGTCTTTGGGTGTACAGGATTGAGAAGGAATGGGAAGAGTTGTAGATTGAGATGGGTGAATTATCTGAGGCCAGACCTGAAGAGGGGGCAGATAACCCCATATGAAGAGGGCATAATTCTAGAGTTACATGCCCAGTGGGGCAACAGGTAAACATTTTGATCATGTTCATGTTAATCTTTTTCTAGCAAATTTGGAAGATGTTAAATCACTAAGAGAGCCAATTATTACTTTAGATGGTCAACAATTGCAAGAAGCTTGCCGGGGAGGACTGATAATGAAATCAAGAACTACTGGAGAACCCATTTCAAGAAAAAGGCCAAACTGTCTCCGGATAACTCCGATAAGGCCAAGAATCGGCTGCTGAAAAGGCAACAATTTCATCAACGACAGCAGCAGCAGCAGCAGCAGCAACAGCAAGAGCAGCCTCAGCAACAAATGCAACAACTCAATCAATTTGACATGAAAAAAATCATGTTTTTGCTCGAGGACAATGAGCACAGAGATTCATGTGTTCCTCAACTGAGGCAAGAAATGGGGGCAACATATCCTCACACTGCCAGTGAAGAACAAGAAGGGTTCTTCGGCAGCAATGCGCCTGTGACAGATCCCTCCAATGAGGACATTCTGTGGGATAGTTTGTGGAACATAGATGATTTTCACGGCAATTTTGGTGCGGCAGGCAAAGCAAGTTTGCACAATTTAGTCTCTCCTTTCTATTGATCTTGAATGTTGTGTTCTTAATCAATCAGTGCCACTTAATTACTAAATTTCAGCAGTTTATCATAATCATCAAATGGGAAGGCTCTTAATGTATGATTTTAATTAATAAAATGATCAAATTTTGCTAATTAAAATGACTCTGTGTCTTTTTATAAACTGCAAAGCATTATTTTAAGAGACTGTAACGTGAAAAAGATAGAGTCAGGTAGGAAACAATTATGAACTTGTATTATTGGCTAAAATAAAGATGATTAGATGGGAAATACTTAACTAAATTAAATTAAGAGAAAAGCAACTTTGTTGTTATCTGCTAATCAAAACTTTAACATAAAGTTGAGAACCAAAAAGCATGAAAACATAGTTTAGGGAGTACATGTACAACTCTGGGTTGCCTTTTTGAGTTCATGTTTGTCCTAGTCTTCTTTATAAAGAGGAAGAAAAAAGGTTTTAGAAACTTATTTAAATCAATCTAGGATCCCATTTTCAGATTGGAACTAGATTCTCTTTTGTTATCTTGTGAATTACCAAATGTATGGATTGGCAAGAATCAATAATAAACTGTTTTAAGATATATTTTGGAATAAAAATTTTATAATTCTAATCATAAAGCAAATTAAATAGCAATAATAATATATTATTATTTTATTATATAATTTAATAAAGTAACGCATAATCAAATAATAATATATTATTATTAGTATTCAATTGATATTCTATTCGAGTTTGCATCTCTTTTTAAATATAGTGTGATTAGCTAATCATATTGAACTTAACATTATTTAAACGAAAGTAAATCAGTTTATGATGGGTATGATCAGTATGAACAAAATACTCGAATGAAATTAGAATTAGTAGGTATCTGACTTTCATTTTTTATTCTTACTTAAAACTAGATTACATCGGATAGGTTTTGATTTCAATTTTTGTATAAGTAATCAGTTTTAGGTTTAGCTATGCCCTGAAAAATTGAAACTTATTTGAGAATTAGATCTATATCAAAATTAAGGAATGTTTGATTAGAAATAATTTATTTTTTAAAATTACTTTGTTTAATTTATCAAATAATAAAAATTTTTGATAATTATAATATATGAGTAATCTGGTTATTAATTTTACCAATATTTTTTAAAAAATATATATTGATAATAAGATAATAAATTTAAAATAATTTAATTACTTAATTTTTTAATTTAATATTATTATAAAATAATATTTAAAATAATTATTTATGAGTATCAATTTCATCAAATATAATCATAATTTATACCGTTAATCTTACTACCCAAATCCCATTAAATACCTGAACCTTTTGTTCGAATCTGTTGAGGGAACTGAATATTCGGCAGCTTCTTACCCAAATCACTGGAACTTTCTTCTGCCCTAATCCCAAATTCGACTGAGGACTTGAGAGTTCATGAACATATTCTAAAAAGATGGGATGTGGTGGCTGATTTTGTGGAAAATGAGTTGATAAATATATATGCCAATTCTGGGAGTCTTGATGACGCTATTACTGTTTGAAAGGACTGGAGAAGCCAAATTTGGTTGCTTAGAGTTCCATGTTAAGTGGGTATATGAAGATCAGGCTTGAAGGATAGGGGATTGAGGATTTTTCTTGAGACGATTTGTTTGGGTGTTGAGTTGGATTCTTTGTTTTCTCAATGGTGATCATGTGGTGTGCCACTTTGGAAGAGTTGGAGTTCCGAAATCAGGTGCATTGCTATATGATTAAGATGGGTTTTGGGACCTACTTGTTTTTAGAGAACAATCTAATGGATTTGTATGCAAGATGGGGCAATTTAGAGGGGATGAGATGGGTTTTTGATGGAAGTAAGTTTCTGAATGTGATGACTTCACCACAACCGAGTAGCCTCAAGGCAACTACAAGTTCAGGCAAATTGGACCTTGGCAGGCAGGTCCATCGCCGGCATGCTAAAGTGGTGCTCTTTATTGTCCAGTCTTGCAACAGGGATTAGAAAACTCCATCTGAATTATGATCCATATGTCATAAGCTCTCTAATTGATATGCATAAGAGTGAAAGACATAGGAATAGCTATATGGTCAGCTCACATTTATAGATGTTGATTGAATGAGTATTGTGTTGAGGCCCTGGAACTTTTCCAGAAAATGCAGTTTGACTATATTGAAGTTAATGAGATCGCTTTCACCTATGTTCATCTAGCTTGTCTAGTTCTGCCGGATCTTAAAAAGGGAGAGAATTACACTGCAACATATTGAGAAATGGTTATGGATCCAATGTTTCTACTGTGAATATGCTCATTTATCTTTGTTCACAACTATGGCATCTTAAACAAGCTCTTAAGCTCTGTTCCCTGATTTCAGATGTTAACCTCTCGTGGAATTTACTTCTTAAAGCTTGCATAAAAGCCAAGGATTATGATGAAATGATTCATGAAACTCTTGGGAGGATTCAAATGTGTCATGAGTTTGTTGATCCATGCTTCTGCTTATGATTATCTTGAAGTTGCATAAGAAAAAAATGTTTTCCTAGTAAGATCAATTTATAAAAAATTTACTTAGAAGTAGATCTTTCATAAAAAATGGAGAGGTATATTTTTTATGTTTAGTCCCATACCCACTTATCCCATTGGTTCAACATAAACCTAAGCCAAGGTGGATTCAAATCGAATTAAAATCAAGTTTGGATTTAATCGAATTCAATATAGGGGAGTCAAATTCAAACCTAAACTTGAGTTCAACAAATTTCGAAAAAGTCTAATTCGGCCTTGATATGAGGTATTGTTGATGTTGGTGTAGAATAAGCAAAAATACTAATGCAACAGTAATAAAAATATGTCTAAAAGTAATCAATAATAAAAATTAAAAAGAGAAATAAGCTTTTTAAAATATCCTACATCCACGACAGCAACATATTTTGAAAATAGATTAAGGGAAGATCCCTTCTATCTTAAGAGTCTAGTGTTAGTTCTGTGCAACTGATAGATTACCCAGTACAGTATAACAGCTGGTATCTTCAGCGTTTTTCCACCACCATTCTCCTAGTTTTTTTATATGATTTTCATAACCACATCTTTGTATCGAGTTGAAGTTTTTTGCTTTCTTGGCTTCGTGACACCGTGACACCTCTTGCATCACAAGGAGAAAATACAGCATCATCCCCTTCTCGGATTCAAGGACAACTGGCTGAAATTAATTATGTGCAAGTGTTTAAGAACTTGTTTTTGAGTTCTGAAACTTTCAAAATCACTTTTAGATGTGCTAAATATCTAGAAGCGATGTAATAAAAGCACTCTAAGGGACTGCTGTAATAAGCACACTTAAAATTGTGTTTGTATACAATTATCTTAGAATGCATCAATGCAGATAAATAATTTAAATGAATTAGCCGAACACCAACAGAGTGATCAACTTGATATGATATCTGATAACTTTCAGCTTCAGCCTCAGAGCTCTGAAGTGATGATATGAACTGTGGCAAAAACAAAAACATTCCACTTCATTGGAGTCTAATTGCCTTTTCATGAGACCAGGAAAATTTGGCACAAAGGTCATTGGTAACAACTGTGACCTCACAGCTCCTGTAGATGATAACTCAAGATAGATGACACAAAATGATGGTCAGAAGACTGATAAGACTCTTTTGTACTGATCCTTGTTCTCAAGACTTGAAGCAGAATCATAAGAACGTATTCATGTGTGCTTCTGATTCACATTCAGAGCAGTAAACAAATACTGAATGCAGCACTCAGTTCGTTTACTCATACCTTCTTTCCTACCTTCTCAACAATTGGTTGGGCCATGGGAACATGGTTAATCCATAATAAAGGGATCAAAGCCACAAGGAACTGTATCAAAATACCCACAGGCAAACTTGAGTAATTCTGAGATGTTATTCCAATCAGAGAACCCAATCCAATACCTAAAAACCCACCAGTAATGGATGATACATACAATGTTGAAGCTAAGAAAGAAGTGAGTGAGCCTTCACAACCCTGTGGGCATAAACTTACCAATAGCATTGAAAATGGGAGGAGTTTAAACTGTGCAAGAGTTTCTGCTAAACCCGAGAAACAAAGGGCAAACACCTCAGTAGGAATTCCTATTTGAAGATTGATCTGCCTTACTAAAACAAAGTCAAGAAGAAGGGAAGAAGCATACAAAATCTGAACAATCCCAATCAATTTTCTTAAGGGAACCTTCTTCCAGTAACGGTCATATAGTACTGTCAATGTCAGGAGCGTCAGCTGGCCAATCACTCGTGACATTCCAATTACTGAAGGATCAAGATGAAGACATTGAGTTTGATAGCAAAAGATTGAACCTGACAAAATAGGGACCATGGCAGCAGATGCTACGAACCACATAAGAGGACGAGATATGCTTTCCTCACTAACTGCCATAACCAAATTTGACATTTGTTTCTTAATACTTTCAGAGATTGATTTTCTTGGAACATCATAATGCAATGGTTGAGCCAAACCAAGAGAAATCTCTTTTACACATAATGAGGTTGCAAGTTGAACAGATAACAAAACACCAAACATGATGAACATGGTTGTAGGTGGCACCTTGGGTAAGATATATCCACCTAGTAAGTTGCCTAGAATTCCACCAGTAGCTGTAGCCATAAAGGCATAAGACTGAAGACCAACCATTTTATGTTTTTGCCCATACTCTGCCACAAGACCATCCTTTGCCACTTCTGCAATGCCTGCTCCAAGATTACTGAGAAGGACACATGCCATCAGGGTTGGTAGAGCTTTAGCAGCAACAGGACATAATGCCAATGGCCCCCAAGACAGAATCTGCAAAATGACTGAAGTTTTTTTATTTTAATCAGAATCTTTCATTACTTATTGACAATTAAATAACCACTAAGTTTGATTATGGACATACTTCTTGGTTTGACCATAAGGTCATGAGGCAAGCTATATATTATTCAAGAGAGTCAGTCCCTAATCTCTTTTAATCCTCACAAGTCACAAGAAGGTTACATATTTCTTCTATTTCTACCATAAACCAATCAATGTCAGTAGCATCAGAATTTCAATATAGCAGGATTACTATTTATAAATTGTTACTCCTCTGAAACTTTTTAGACTTGATTGTTCATGTGATATCGGCTACCTTTATTTTTCATTTCCACTAGTTTGCAGATAGAACTAAGACAAGCCGAATCTTTATCTTGGACATGGTCAAGAAGGGAAATGAACCAAAAACCAAATTGAAAGATAAGAATAAAAAAGGCAGAAAAAAAAAATTAAAGTTCTAACACAACAAAATTATATAAGAAAAATCAAGGGGAAGAATTTTAACATGGTAAAATTTGTTAACGAGATCATTGAAGATGAACACAATAAAAGAATGAGGTGAATCTAACCTCCAATGCAAATATATGGAATTCTATGAGCACCACCAATATAAAGAGCATCCGAGAGAATCCCATAAAGAGGTTTGGCCACCATGGGAAGATTTCCAGAGTTCTGCACGAGCTGCAATGTCGAAGGATGCAAGTTAAGATTGTGAGCCATGTGAAAGTTGAGAGCCAGCCATGGAAAAAACCTGAACCCCTGCACAAAATATCCCAACCCACACAAAGCCAACATCTGCACAATTCCCACTTGCCCAAACCCTCTCTTAACATCTTTCTCTCCCCTCCCCATCTTGCTTGCCCTCACGGAAAGTTCCCCTGACCCTGAAACAGGCCTAGTTTTATCAGTTAAATGCAGCTTGAAACTTCTGTTAATGGTGTTGTTACTGGGATTATTGCTGTGAAAATGAGAACAAAACATAGGCTTAACATTGAAATTCCGGATTCTCGGAACCTTTGGACTGATCGTGTAAAAACAGTTACTGCTACAAATGAGTGGGTAACAATCCATAAGATTGAAACTTGAGTTCAGAGGATGTAGAAGAAGAAAAAGGAGAAAAAAGACAAAAAACCCTCCAACAGATTTGATGAAAGAGGAGCACAAGAGGGTAGGAGAAGATTAAGAAGAGAGGGTAGGAGAAGATTAAGAAGAGAGGGTTGAACAGAGAAGAGAGAAATCTAGAAGAATATATAGGAGGGTTTTGTGATTAGGCAAAAGTTGAGGCAAAGAACAATGTTTATTCAGCAAAAGAATTTAGATTCAAGATTTACTGAGAGATTGACAGAGAGAATCGGAGGGTCTGAACATGGACAGAAAGTTTGTCTATTGCGCTTTCTTTGGGATTTTGGGGGGTCCACTGTGACGAGGAATTGGAAACACGTGCTCCTGGGTTCAAGGACCTTCGGACAAAGATTCAAGATCCCGCCGGTGCAAATGGCACATGGAGATGGGTTCAATTGTTCTACAATATAATGCAACATTACATGTGGAATGATTGTTTAATTTCCAAGGCTGTCTAGCAGTATTCATCTAACCCACACTGACTTTTTGTGCGAAATTTCTCAAATATTTATGGTTTTATATCACATTACCATTGGAATTATCAGATAATTTAAAAAGGGATTTCTCCTTTGAACTTGTATTATTTATTATTTTTAGTTTTATCCTTACCTACTAAATCTTTCAATTTTTCTCTAAATTAACATATTAGAATAGGTTACCTAATAGATATTAAACCCTTAAAAACTTTCTTTTCAAAAGAATCAAAAAAAAAATATCTTTTTCTTTACTTTTTGTTTCAAACAAGTTTAAATTCTATTGATCACTATATCAAAACTTCTTTAATAAACAACTAATAACATAAAAAATGAATCAAAACAATAAGAAACTAAAGATATCAAAGTATTGATGATGTCTTTAATTGTGAATTACTCTCCATGTCTTCTCCCCTTATATTATTTTGAATGCATTAATAATAAAAAAACTCACTTAAATCTTTTATACTGTTATCATATATGTCATCATCTATAAATGAGTTTTTTGATACATTGTGTAAATCATATAATTTAAAACTTCTAATTATCTATAATTGTTCTTATCTTTATTAAAAACTTTTTCAAAAAAAACACTTAATTTTAGTGTAGTTGATATTTTTTTGTTGACACAAAATCTTTTAGGTTTTGATTTATATCGGTCGTTGTTATTTTGTTCTTCTTTGGCCCTATAAATCCATTTGTTTTGCAATGACTTCTTCCTTTGTTGTAGTGTTATATTTCATTTGTTTGCAGCCTATGTTACCATCATGGTACCATATGTAGACTTTTTTTATAGACTTTCTCTACTACAAATCGCCTGCAGATCAAGCCACCTCCAACCTATGCATTTCCTGAACAAAGGGTTACTTTTTAGGAATACTGTACTCTCCCACATCCTCACATGAACAGGTACAAGTAAGGGTTGAAGGCGATGTCTTAACAACACTCTAAGGTATCATTTATTAATAGAATAATTAGTTTTTAGATGTACTGTTAAAAGTATGTAAACTGAGGGAATACACTCGAGAAAGAGCAACACTAGATGACTGACCTATTATTTTATTATGAGTAAAATTAAGTGATCACCCTCGCAAGGACAAATTAATTAATTAATTAATGATTTTACATAATAAAATGGTGGGTTTTGTTTAATTCATCTCTTTTTATTTTTTATACAAAAAGAGATTATAATAAAAGAAAAAATGTTACTTGATCATTCATTTTGGTGTGGTTGCATATCCACTTTAATATGATAGAGGTGGATTGGATAAAATCTGCATTTTTTGACAGGACAAAATTATGAATTGATCCATTTCAATTCTATCACACAGATATGAATACGGGACCACCTGAAAAGGGGTGGGTAGATAGCTTTACTCGTAATGAAAACCATGTTTTGTTCTTTAATCATTTCCCTCTTCATCCACCAAAGTATATGTTAGTCGGCGCATGGCGAATTCGGTGCGCCCCATATGTCATGGGCCACCAAAAGGTCGATCGTGTCACCCACGTGTTTCAAAAGCCCAAGGCACAGTTTATAACATAATGGACCATATCTCTGTAAACGTTTTATTTAAAAAGTATTTATTTTTATTAATTTTTTTTAACCAATCTTTTATTTTTAATAATTTTGTAGTATGATATATTCCAGATTTCCAGTGAACAATAAAGATACATATTCTAGTAGTTCTAAACTTTCTGTTAGTCCACAAACTTGGGAATTGCGGTGGTGAGGGTGGGATCGTTATGAAAGAGGATCGAGGAGTCCATGGTGGCAGTTTCTCGGAGAAGGTGAAGCTTTTCTACTTCTTATCGTTCGAGGAGTGGATTCTTCTTGTCGCTAAGCATTTTCTTTCTCTGTCTTTAGTTAGAGTAATCTCTTGTTTCAAGTGTTTGAAAAGTTTTCGCGGGCATTTAGGATAAATTCTGTTCTCAGTTATGGTTTGGCCAATGGCTTCAGGCCGTGGGTTTAGAGGTCTTTTGGTCGTGTAGGTTAACGGCTTTTAGCTTCAGAAAGAAAGAGGACTGCGATGCAGGGCGAAAGGGAAATAGAAACTTAAAATACATCAAAATAATGTCAATGACAATTTGCTTCGACAGCCCGTCTAGCTCAGTCGGTAGAGCGCAAGGCTCTTAACCTTGTGGTCGTGGGTTCGAGCCCCACGGTTGGCGACTTTTCTTTCGCCATTTTTTCGTTCCGATGAAAATACTATGAACAAATCTTACTACTTCACCGGATCATTTGAATGAGCATTAAACCTTATGAAGAACCTGACATTTCATTCAAGATGAAAATTCATAAGACTCCTATACACGAGGCATTTACGACAATGGTTTTGCTTGCCTATTATTAACAACACTTACCTACGCCTCCTAATTCTTAGCCACTAAAATATACTTCAATACTAATGTCCTGCTCTTTTGCAGACAGGAAATCCCATCACCCTTTATTGTAGGCAAATTTTGACCGGAGTAATACTTCAAAACTCAGTATAGGTGATACACTTAATGGACAATACAAGGGACCATTAACAAACAAGATATCAGAAATAGTCTACATCTTGCAATGATGCAACTTATTCAGAGAGTGGGAAATCATGGTGTCAGGTCAAAATTTGCTTCTAATAGCGAGTAAACCTCAGTGAGCGAAGACACCTTGAAATCTGGTTGCGCATCCAACCGGGCAAAATCAGTGATGCTATACCTCCCTGTTTCATCAAGCAAACACGTGAATGCTCCCGCTCGTTTCCCACAAACAATCTGCAAAAATTCGAGGTAACAGAATCAGGTTCTGTGTCTGGCACAACACTAAATTATTTGTAACTCCATGAGTAAGTTAGAAGCATCATAAGATTTGTTAGTGGAAAAAAAAATAAACACATGTTAATAAAATTGGATTTCTAAGATTCATCCTATTTTTCCTATTTAATACTACTATGGAAGGCAATTGGGACCCACTCATCTCATGGCTTGACACAGACCATTGCTAATTTTAAGAAGACAAAAAGCAAATGGAGGACTTTTTATTTTGATAACCAATATGCAAAGACTTACATCATCTTCCAGGCTATCACCAACCATCATGACTTCATTGGGTTGAACTTCCCATGTTGAACAAATATGGAGTAACGGAGCTGGATCTGGTTTACAGGGACGAAACTCCCTGCTTAGTGCAGGAGAAAATGTTACCTGCAGCAATGACATAATTTCAAAGACTTATCGCTTTGCTCGAAGGAGGAGAATTTGGAGTAATTCAAATGATTAGATCAATTGGAATAGTAAAAGAGACTTCACAGCTAAATGCCCCTCATACTAGGAACTGGTTTGAATTTAGGATAGGACTAAGGAGGGGTTGGATGAGAGTCATAAAACCAAATATATATATACACACACATATATATACACAAAACAGTGAGATTCTTTGTGACGGGAAAAATGAAGAGGAAATCTCCCTCACAAGAAATTTGCTACCAATGAGCATGAAAGAAATAAACACCACAAATAACTGTAACCAAACAACTACATTCCTGTGCCAATTAAAATCATTTATAATAGTATAACAGTCACTTGCAACCTAAACAAAACTCGAAAAAGGGGTTCAGGGAGAACCAAACTCAGATTAGTCTTAAGCAACTCTACTCATTCATAAAACAGATACTGAAAAGAAAAAGAGCATAATCTAACCATCTCTTTTAATCCATTAAAACATAAGAAGGTTGAAATCAGCCTGTTTGAATAGACACTTAAAACCAGCCATTAAGTACTCCGCACGCTCCCCACCTCCAGCAATTTTTCATGTGGGATGAAAATGTCAATTAGTCATACATAGGTTTTGGTAACTTTTTAAAAATGCAAGCAAGCTCTCTACCACCTTGAAGTTTACTTCCCAGGGTCAGTTTTATGTTGGACCAAGTACAGCACTTTGTGCACATTGATTAGCAACACCCTGAATGAAAACTCGCTTGGAAAATTACAATTTACAGAGTCTAGGGTCCTCCCTCAATATTCAAGCCATGATAACTTTTCCGTTAAAAGACAATAAAAATGATATCATGCAAATAGCTGTATATTAAAAAATTCATTTTTAATATGAAAACTTGCACAAAATCCAATGACAAGCTTAGAAAAAAAACCTACCCCAAATCGCCGATGAAATATATCAACTGCATCCTTAAAATTGCGAGTTATCAATCCCCTTCTGGGAAAAGGAAAGAAACGAATTGTCACAACAAGTATAAAATGCCTTCTAGTCGGTCAATCCCATAATAATAAACAACAATAAAAAACAGTACTAAAAGCCCAAGCAAAGTAAACTACACAAAGTGTAAGAAGTGTCCCATAATTCAGGCAGACACACCATAAAGTTATATGTGGACACAAAATAAATGAACTACTCGAAATCAAATTTGACCTTATTTTCTTCGAATCAAGAAACCCACAAAGCTGTGCTGCACCTGCACCATCATCAACCACATAGACAACCTGAATAAATAACAATATCCGAATCACTAAAAATGAATCAAATGGCACTTATTGGAGGTACAAAACAGTATGCAGACTTCTTGCAAAACTTTATATTATATTCGAAGTACACAAAAACAGAAACCCAAGCCTCAGACTCATATAAAACCGTACAACTTGGTATATGTAATATTCAATGTAAACCCTTGGATTTTAATTCAAAATCACCCAACTATTTCTTATCTTTTGTTTTCTGTTTCCACATTTTCCTCCAATTTTTCAGCAACCAAACTTAATTAAGAAGGACAATACACAACCCAAATGTAAAACAACGGAGATTAAAAATAGAAAAAGGGGCAGACCTGACATAATTTGAAGACGGTCAAGGCCCTGGCGTTCATAATCGACGATAATTTGGTACGCCTGCCGCTGCTTATCGGGGCTCCATTTTTCAATATGGTGCAAAATATCGATGCCAGTGGGGTTCTCCGCTTTAACTCGCGTATAATCCTCTTCTCCCAGCACGGACTTGTACATTGAGGCGAAGTCGATGACGGGAACAGTCAGGGTTCCGTCCATGTCGAAAACGACACCGCTAAGGCGCGCTTTTGAAGTGAAGGTGGCGGTGGACATCCCGGACCTGGAGGCGAAGTTGGCCATGACGGGAAAGAAAGAGAAATGATATGGAGAGAAGAGAATTGAAGTAAGACTGAGGTAGAGATTTGCAATTGGAATTTTGTCGGGAAGATTGACGGCTTTTGATAATAAAGTTTGTGGGCAAGGATCGAACATTGAGAGATATTTAAGTAAAGTCGTTATGTTTGTTAATTTTGTGGGACGACAGAATATCCCAATTCAATTCTTTTTCTTTCCTAATATTATATTTTTTTAAAGGACTGAATACAAAACCTTATATAGTGAAAGAAATTTGCATATATCGAGTTTTGATGATTTTAATCTATTTTACAATTAAAATATGAGAAATTATTGGTGTATCTTGTTTTATAATATCACGATTTAATTATTTTTATATTGATTCATAAATTTCAAATAATTATTTTTGTGATTGAGTTTTTGTATAAAATAATTTAAATTATTTACGATTTTTACAAAATTTATTATAATTTTATGTTATAACAAGTTTAGAATCAATTATTATTGACAAAATTAGGTTAAAATTTGACCATGCAATTTAGAGTCACTACGAGTCACGTATGGCGAAGCCAAATGGAGGGGGGGTTTTTGGATACTTTTCAAAAATGTGTCATGTACATGGGGGGGCTGTTGATAGTTTTTAGAATATGGGGTTGTTTTGATACTTTCAAAATGTAGGGTTTTTTAATATTTTCTAATTGCCAAAGGATTTACTCCCCTCATAATTTCTTTACAAAAAAAAAATTTATAACTTTTAAAAGTTTAAATGTTCACACAAAATATTTTTTTATTTAATTTTTGTAAACATTTTTTATAAAATAATTAAAATACTCTCCATTTAAAAAATAAAATAATTTAATAAAAGTATAAAATAACATTAAAATATAAAAATTATTTTAAGAACAAATAAAAAATAACAATTATCACTAACAATAGCTAAAGACGAATCAAATAGTTAAAAAAAATCATTTTATGAATCAGGTAGTTTTTTCTAATCACTTGTTTTTATTTTTGTCATTCATAGCCCGTGAATACAACTTTTATTTTTATTTTTTAATTTTTAGTTTTTAATTATTTCTTAAATTATTTTATATTTTTTAAATATTATAAATACTTTTACTATTTTATAAAATTTATTTTATTAGTTTATTATTTTCTAAATTATTTTTATTAAAAAGAAAAAAATCTCTTTTGACCATCAAAATTTAAAAATTGATCATTAAATTTAACTGTTGACTTTTGTTAATAAGCAAGTGTTTAGATTTTAAAAAATTGGTAAATATGAATTTGTCCTTTTTTTTTTTAATTTTTATTTGTGTCTTATAGTAAATATGAAACACATAGATATTATGAAAACTACTCAATTTTTTTAGTACAAAATGTTGTTTCTAGGCATAAGAGAAAACACAAAGCATCATTTTACGGGCATAAGTGATAACAAAAGTCAATCATGACATAATAGAGAAAATTAGAGTAAAACTTTTTAAAACAATTTATTTTGAAAAGTTTTTAAAGTTAAACGAGTCTAATTTTAACAAAGTATTACATACTTTATATTATTAAGGGAGATTGTAAGACCAAACTTTAGTAAAGAGTTCGGATTTTTATTGAATGGGTCAATATTTGGTTTAACTCGTTTAAATTGGCTCTAGTCATAAAATTGTGATTTAGCTATTTAATCAATATAATAATATAATTTTTCATTTTAGTTGGATAAAGGATTTGAAAGACATACTTTCGTGATGAGGCCTTGATCAGCAACAACAATATGATGAGGATATTTGAGATGAAAACATACAATAAAATATACGATAAGACCTTGATAAGCTTACGATAAGGATATTTAAGTAGTCATTTTTGTTGAGTATACTAAATATGGTATAACATGATTGAATCCCTTTTGCCAAATAGTCAGAGGGACCTTCTTTATATATTTACTTGGGGCTTGAGTTTGCCAAGTTTAATTTTTTCAAACTGGAGGTTGGTAAGCTTAAGAGAAGTCAAGTTTAAGTTCAGTTTGATTTGACAAATATTTAAAATATTCAAAATAATATCGTTTTAATATATATTGATTAAAACAATATTATTTTTAGTTAAAATGATATCGTTTTAATTAATTTAAACGATTTTTATCAGTATAAGAGTTTTACAAATCAAGTTTGAACTCGTTATAAATTCGAATTCAATCTTTAAACTTGAACTCATGAAAAACAAACTCTTTTCAAATTTAAACTCGATCTTAAGTTAATTTAATTTGAATTCAATTTTATATATATCCAATTTTTTCTTGACCTCGAGGGGGACTCTCCGGAAGTACCCCAACAAAAATAAATATTTAAATTGCACCTTCAACTTTTTTTTTTTTTTTTTGTTTTTGATAATTACATCCTCAAATTTTAAAATAACCTAAACGAACCTTGTCAAATGCTGTTGCCCTTTTCAGTCTCAGAACCTAAGGCGTCTCCCCAAAATTCTTCACTGCCAGTTCTCCGCGCATGGCCGCCGATTCGCCACCACTCTCTTCCCAGTCTGCGGAGAAGAAGAAAGCGAACAAGAGAAAACGAACTCAACACGACCGAGAACTGGAAAAGTTCGACTCACTCAAATGGAATCCCTCTCTGTCAGCCGACGACTCCGACCCTTTTGCTCTCCTCGTCGGCTCCTCTGAACTCGATGGAGGTCAAATTGCACCTTTACTTTCTTTTATCTTCCTATTTTTTTAGTTTAGTTGTTGTTCAACCTGAAATATATTATGACTTAAGCATGCCCTTACTAAATAACGCGTTCCCTTCTGGATTTTTTTTTGCTTAGTTGTTGTTGAGACTTGGAATACGCATTTTTAACAAATTAGGGAAACCATTAGAGTGCTAAGGTTCAAACTTTAAAGTTCTCGCAACATCTTGCCTAGTGTAGCTTTGGGTTTTGTAGAGACGAAGAATGAATCATGTTTAGTTTCTGATATTTTTGAATTGTGGTGAGTGCAGGTTTTCTTTCACTTGAAGAGATTGATGAAGCTGATTATATGTTACAAATTCCCAAATTTGAGAAGGGAAAGCCAGAGAAAAAGTCGAATTTGAAGAAACAGAAGCAAGGAAACACTGATGAGGACTTGAATGGTGTGATTGAAGATGAAATTCTAGACAAAATGGAGGAAGAGAAGAATGAGAAGAAAAAGAAGAAGAAGAAGAAGAAGAAGAAAAAGGGAAAGAAGGCAAAGGAAAATGAGGAATCTATGAATGGTTAGTGTTACAGTTGGATTAATGATCAATATGAAGGGCAGTGCAATACATTTTCATTGTTGAACTTTTTATTTTTTACAAGATGATATCAATGCCTTTCAGTCGCAAGTATATTTCGGTATTTTATCCCAATTCCTTTGAGACGTATGATCAGGTTGATTATGGTTTTCTTATTCTTCAATTAAGTTTATTTTAATGTCCTATAATGGTACTTGTAAACTTGTTGTGATTAGGTAATCAAACTTTCTTGTATTATACATTATTTGATAAAAATTTGTTGCTAAATGTTTATGGTTTTTTTTCTCTTCTGCTCCACCATTGTACTTGTTTATCATGTCTGAGTGCGGTTTTTTTCTTAAAGTTATTGATGTTTACAGGTTTAGAATTCATGTGTGATTAAAGATTTTTGTTACAAATTTGTGACTGTGATTGTAGTGGGCAGTGGCCAGGATGATGTAGAAGAAAAGTTGGTTGATGAAACTGAAGATCCCCCAGAATATAATGCTTGGATTGAGTTGAGACTCCATCCTCTTGTTATGAAATCGATATACAGGCTTGGATTTAAGGAACCAACGCCAGTTCAGAAAGCATGTATTCCTGCTGCAGCTCATCAAGGCAAGGTTAGTTAATAGTTCTTTTATAAAACTGTTAATGGTTGATGATGTGTTATGGTTTGATGCTTATGCTATTTGCATGACAGGATGTGATAGGTGCTGCTGAAACTGGGTCTGGGAAAACACTTGCTTTTGGTTTACCCATTATGCAACGCCTCTTGGAAGAACGAGAAAAAGCTGCTAAGAAGCTTGAAGAGAAGGGAGAGGAGGCAGAAAAATATGCTTCAAATGGCCTTTTAAGGGCTCTTATCATCACCCCTACAAGGGAGCTTGCACTTCAGGTAATCATAGTTTTTTTATCAGTTGTGTTAGCATGAATTGATATTATATGATTCTTGAGCTGTTGGTGCAAATGTTAATTGATTAATTTGTTCTCGTACAACCTAAATTTATAGTCTTGCAGGACTAGCCCGTTTCATTATTTTCAGTGAAAGTTCATTGTAAATATAAGATGGTTCTAAATTTGAGTTTGCATCTGCCCTGGTCTGATTGACCTAGCATGAGATGGTTTTTTAAACATGTGTTAAGTATAACAGATTTTTGTACTAATATATATGGCTCTTTTCTTTGCTAGAAGATTGAGTTCTCTTAGCATTTCAATTAGAAATAATTTTCTTTCTTATAGTGAAATTTCATAGTCTGTGTTGTGCTTGCAAATCTGATATATTCATTTAGCTATTCTTTATGGAGGTTCAGCGAACAATGGCTATGGTCCCCTGCAACTTTTGCCAATGTTTGGTAGAAATCTTGAGAATTGACCGGTAGTTGCTGCACCCTCTGCTGAAAGTTTACCTATTGCCAGCAGTGAGTGGGGTATTGTTGATGGCTTTTGATGGTAATTGAGTGTAGCTCTCACTGACTAACTGTGGTTGTAAACCATGATGGGGTGACCTTTGTGGATCACTGCAAGTGGCTAGTCTGATTGCTGGCTGTAAAACTGTAGAACTAATTTCAGAAAATGACAACTTCAAAAGCATAAACCATTTTGTAATTCTGCCAAAACATAAAAATCATTTGTTTAATTTAGTTCTAATATTTTAAATTGATCAGGAAAATTTTCTAGTTGCTAACCAACATAATCTTAATGACATATGCTGGTAGATTTTGGACAGAATTAGTATTCCTTTTTATGAACTTGAAACTTGGTTTGTAGGTGTTATCAGTTTTAGTTCTGCTAATTTGTTTATTTCTCCATTCGCCTTCCAGGTCACTGATCATTTGAAAGAAGTAGCTAAAGGTATTAATGTTAGAGTCGTTCCTATTGTTGGTGGGATGTCAACTGAAAAGCAAGAAAGACTTCTAAAAGCAAGGCCTGAAGTTATTGTTGGAACTCCAGGGAGGTTGTGGGAACTTATGTCTGGAGGAGATCCACATCTTGTTGAGGTTAGTTCACATATATTATGTGTTAAATGTATGTTGTCACTTCTCTTTCTCATTGAAATTTTCAATGATTTAACATTAGAATTTAACTAAAAATTTTGCTTTTGCAGTTACATAGTCTGTCTTTCTTTGTGCTGGATGAGGCCGATCGAATGATCGAAAATGGACATTTTCGAGAGTTGCAGTCAATAATTGATATGCTTCCTGTGACCAGTGGCTCTGTTGAAGGGCAATCTCAACAAACACAAAACTGCATGACTGTTTCCACCTTGCAGAGAAAGAAAAGACAAACGCTTGTTTTTTCTGCAACTATAGCACTCTCTGCTGATTTTCGTAAGAAGCTAAAGCATCGGTCAATAAAATCAAAGCAACCAATGATTGATTTAAACTCTATAGAAGCTCTTTCTGAGCGAGCGGGAATGAAACCTAATGTTGCCATTGTTGATTTGACAAATGCATCAATATTGGCAAATAAGCTTGAAGAATCATTTATTGAGTAAGTATTTGTCAGCTGGTATTTGGCATTGGACCCATTTCTTACAAAATGCTTATCCAGTTCCAATTTAATCATAGCAGCCAAATGTTTTGAAGCTGGAGCTTTAATTTTTTATTAGTTTAATATATTCTCACTTCAGTCCCTAACCAAATGCCTTGATTGTCCAATTGTTCATCTTTTTCTTATTTTCGAGACAAATTTTGTTGCAACATATATGCTTATATATTTGAGGCATACCCTTTTTGCTTTGCCCACAAACTAGTTTAATTATTTTTCGATTCTTCATCCACACCAAAACTTTGCAGTATGTCCTACAGATCTCAATCAGCCTTAGCTCATTGGTTGTCTTCTTCATTGAAGGATGCCCTTTGTTCTTTATCATTTGTTTAAATAGACATTCAAATTAGATTTCTACTGTTTTCATTTTTTATTCTTTGTGTGATATTTCCCACTCTTTCAATAGTAATGACTTCTCTGATACAATGATGCAGATGCAAGGAAGAAGATAAAGATGCCTACTTGTATTATCTTTTGAGTGTTCATGGACAAGGCCGCACAATTGTTTTTTGTACTTCAATTGCAGCTTTGCGCCATATTTCTTCCATCTTGCAGATTCTTGGCATCGCTGTTTGGACACTTCATGCTCAGATGCAGCAGCGAGCTCGCCTGAAGGTATGCTTTTGAATGTGGCAATATTGTGTTTATATCTTGGGATGTCTGTGCCATGATGTTTCCTTCTTTCTAGCTGTTGGTTGTGGCATCTCTGAGCTCTCTCTGACATTGTAATCAACATCAATTCATCTGTGAGCCTTGTGCTTGGTCTGTGTTGTCAAAAGATTAATTTCTCACAGTTGAAATCAAATAATGTACTCAACTGATAATCTAGAATACCAGAAACAGGAAGCCAGACAATTTTTTGGAGCAGTTAATCCTTTTACTTTGGACATCTTTCTGTGCAGGATTCATACAAAATTACATCCAGAACAGTTTCTCAACACAAGACTTTGCTTCCAATGTCATGCTTATCCAATGAGAATTGAGAATTCACCTAACCATTAAGTTATATTCAATTATTTTGCTGTAATAATGAGTAAAAATATTTTCTTTCCCAAAGTTCAGTTTTAGGAGAGACGTGGGTTAGGATTGAATTAAATATGTAATTATGTGCTGTTGTGGTTATACTGTAGTTTTGTTTCTTTAACATCTCCTTCCCTCTAATTTTCATGACAGGCTATTGATCGTTTCCGTGCAAATGATCATGGTATACTCATTGCTACTGATGTTGCTGCAAGAGGACTTGATATTCCTGGTGTTCGAACTGTTGTTCACTATCAGCTTCCACATTCAGCTGAAGTAATTCAAATTTGGGATGCCTTCATTTTTTTTTTTAAATTCTAAGATGGTTATGTTATTTATTTATTTATTAACTTTATTTATGGTGTTAGGTTTATGTTCATAGAAGTGGACGAACTGCTAGAGCTTCTGCTGATGGGTGCAGTATTGCTTTAATCTCACCAAATGACACATCAAAATTTGTTTCCTTGTGCAAGTCATTTTCTAAGGTTGATCTCAAAAATAAAATTTTTTTTATCTTTTTTTAATTTAATTGCATGATCGACATAACATTTTTCTTATCACATTGTTGGAATGCTGAAGTGAGGGCTTTAGGGAACTAGGCAAGACAGTCTACTTTGAATGAATTAACTCTATTCTTCCTATACTTAACATTTATATTAATTTGCTTTATATGGTTAACTCATACACATTTACTGTCCTATATGCAGGAAAGCTTTCAGCGATTTCCCCTTGAGAACTCATACATGCCAGAGGTCATGAAAAGATTGTCTCTTGCACGTCAAATAGATAAAATCTTGCGAAAGGACTCCAAGGTTACAACTTTGTTGTCCCTGGAAATTTTGTTTTTATCCTCTGATGTATGCTTTTGAGTTCTTCACATCTAGTACAGCAGTGGAGTTTTGGTGAAGGCCTGTAAATAAGTTTTTTTTTTTTTTTTGCTTGACCTTGAATTGAGGAAAGTTTTGTGGAGTGATGTTGAATTGGGGAAACTTTTGTGGTCTGGTTTGTCTTTGGTTAGGTTTTGGCATGTGTAATGAGCCACACATTAATTTCATTGTTTTTGATGTGTTATCTTTTCATATTTTCTTGTTTGTTAATGCATTTAGCACTTAATATTAAAGCTTAATTTACCAGTTTCCAATGTTAGTCTACTGAATTTACTGTAGAATGGATGCATTAAGGCATGTAACATTGAAAATATTTAATTCTATTTGCCCATTTATTTTCTTTATCTGTAGTTACAGTTGATTTTATATATTTCCGACTCTCTTGCACTCACCCTATGCTTAACTTTTTTTTCTTTTATATCCTTCTTTTTAGGAAAAGGCAAATAAAAGCTGGCTTGAACGAAATGCTGAAGCCATAGAATTAGTTGTGGAGAATTATGACAGTGAGGAGGAAAGAGTGAAAAGTCATAAGAACAAGAAAACAACATCTGTCCAATTAAAACAGTTGCAGCAGGTTTTCTCTTGCTACTTTCATTAGCTGTTGAAACCTTAATTTGCTTTTGAATAGTTGAGATGTTTTTGTAATCTGATATTTGAATGTTTCTATCTGAATTACCTGCAGGAACTCAATACGATGCTTTCACGACCGTTACAGCCAAAGACATTTTCACGTAATTATTTGACAGGGGTAAGTATTTGTCCCTTTTTTTTTTTTTCTTTTTTTATGCGTCTTTATGTGAATGTGGTGATTCTTACCCAGCACTTCTATTTTCATGAATCTGTTGCTTCTAAATATAATTATTTGAGATAAATGTTCCATAAACAGTCAGCTTCTGCCATTTTATTGAGATCAATTATGTTTTTTATAGCAAGTTCTTATACTGTCTAAATATGAGATTATGAATTACTCCAGATTTTTTATTTTTATTTTTTTAATTTTACTGTTATATTCTTTCTTATTGGAGGCTATTTACACTTTGATATTGCTAAAACCAATTTATGTTTTGTTTTCCTTTTTTACTGCCATTTTATGTTCATCCAGGCTGGTGTTTCACCTCTCCTGCAACATCAGTTGGAAGAATTATCTAAACAGAAGTCGCCTGACAGCGGCACTTCAGGAGGAAACAAAAAAAGGAAGTTGGTTGTTATTGGTCAAGATTGTGTGGAACCACTCCAGGCACTCCGAAGTGCTGGTCCCAAGGTACTAATTTTAATCCTTGCTTTTCTGCTTATAGAGCTAGCAATTTTTAAGAAAGGGAGTCACTGCTTTTAAGCTAAAATTAGATTAGAGGAAGTTGTCTGAAACCATCTTCCAGCTTTAAGTAAATTGTACTTTGCTACAGTTTGTGGTACTATTTCCCCATGAATTTCATCTATCTTTCACTATTACTGCATGATATCTCTGGCGAATGTTTCACTCATGAGAAATCTATCGCAACGTTGCTTTTCATGTTGGATATACATGGCTGACCAAAGAATAGTATAAGTTTTGTTTCCGATTTTAATCTTTCTTCTCATATTGAAGTTTTCCCCCCTAAATGTTCTGTCTCTTCCTCAACATCAGGTGCGAATGGAGGTAAAAGGAATGGCAGAAAAGAGGAGAAATCTGGAGAATATAAGAAGAAAAAGAAAAGAGGAGAAGAAACGTATTCATCCTTCTTTGTTTTTTTATTCTTTAAATTTCCTTTTCTACTTCTCTATCTTTCCTTTTCTATCCAATTTCCTTTTATGGAGAAAGACAACATCTTATGTTTTTTGCCCTTCCAGGTTTCCGTGATCAACGAAGAAGGCAAAGGAAACAACTGAAAGCATAGTTCGATTAAAATATTTCCTCAAATTTCTTGTTATGCAATGTCTATCATTATTATTATCATCCCAATATGAGCATGGGAGTCATTGCTTCAGATTCTTAGAAGTAGTATGGTTGATGAATGTGTTAAGAAGAACTTGTTCAACAATTTTGGGAGATCCATTTAGTCTACATGGAAAAGTAAAAATTTCTGTGAGTCACAATCTTAAGCCTACTTAATAAATGTGAAAAGCACAATGAACCGATCCTTGTTTCACACCTATAAATTGTGCACTGATTTCCCAGTTTGTCCAAAGTGTGACATCAGTTGAGTGTAAATTGGGGGAATAGGAGAGTTGACCTTAGAAAGGCCTGTTGATTTTCTTTGGGGTATTCCATGTCTCTCACTGAACACCATCCTGGAAAGTCCATGGTCAACAATTTCCTAGTCGTACAATCTTTAATTCTGGGTATAATATCTCTTTCAATCAAAGAGGCCGACCACAATCTGAATTATAGGGAGCTCCTTGAAGAAGTATCTCATAAGTCAAAATGGGTTAGCTTGTAATGGTTGTGCCAACCATGGATGATGGCAGTATTTATTTTTAAAAGCTTTAAGTATATTCGATAACATTTTAGGAACCAAAAACAATAATTTTTGAAGTCTATTGAAAACAGTAGTCAATTGCGGAACACATCAAACACTATCTTTATTATTTATATACAATAATAGTCATTGGTAAAGCAGATATTTATTGGTTTTTGACTTGTCTTATGCTTATCAAGTCACATGGCAACTAATTGGCTATAGTGGGCGCATGTGTCTTATTTAATCTAAGTGGGTTGATGTAAAAAGATAATGTTTTCACATTACTAAGTTTCCTATCAACTCTTACATTTAACACCTATAAAGCAATTAGATTTTTCACTCGTTTCTCTCCCAAAATGGGGGAGATTTTTGGTATGAAAGGGGACAAAAATAATAATAGATATGTCCATGATCTATTCTCTCTTTGATTTGTCTTTTTTTTTTATATAGTTTTTTTTTTCTTTCCCATAGATCTCTTGAATGTATAAATATTGAATGATTTTTAAAAATTTTAAATTGTTATACATATATCTTTACACTTTATAGATATTCAATTATGTGGCTTCACATTAGTTTTTTCATGAATTTGGGATACTTTTTTTTTTTTAAATAATATTATTTTTTTCCAATAAGAATAGGGAGAGAAAAGTAAGAAAAAGTGTAGAAGAGAATATCTACAAGAAGAACGGAGAGGGTAAAAAATTCTTGTAGGAATGGGGACAGAAGAAAGATGAAAAATGGTTCTTTTTTGTAAAGATGAAAATAAATAATAAAATATTATCATTTCTATTTTTTATGAAAGTGTTAAATGTTAAATATTTTTATTTTAAGTGGGGGAAATTACGTAAGAGAAGGCTGAGTTTCAGAGAGAAAGAAAGTCAGTGGACAAGAAATTCTACTGGGTGCTCTGATACTTTAATACTGTGCTTAATAAGACATAAAAAAATTGACCAGTCTTCTCTTTCCCACAAGAATTCAATCCAAAACAACCTCTCTTTTCTTCTACCTCTGCACTCCTATTTATAAGCGATTCTCGTTCTCCTTCTTCATTTCTCCAATTTCTAACCTTTCTTCTTTCCTCTTCTCCCCTCTCAAACTCCACCCATGGCCTCCTCTGTGGCCTGCTCCTCTGACCAACTCTCCCAACTCACCACACTCTTCGGCCCCAACACCACCAACGCCAACGCCGCTGCCTCTTTTATCTGCGGTCAGTTCCTAGCCATTGATAACAAATTCAAAGATGCAGCCTACGCCATCGATTCTACCTACCTTCTCTTCTCCGCCTACTTAGTCTTCTCCATGCAACTTGGTTTTGCCATGCTCTGCGCTGGGTCCGTTCGAGCCAAAAACACTATGAACATTATGTTAACCAACGTTCTCGACGCCGCCGCCGGTGGCCTCTTTTACTACATGTTCGGTTTCGCCTTTGCTTTTGGTACTCCCTCCAATGGCTTCATCGGCCGCCACAACTTCGCTCTCAAGTCTATCCCATCTGGAAACTTTGACTACAGTAATTTTCTTTATCAGTGGGCTTTTGCAATCGCCGCCGCTGGGATCACCAGTGGTTCCATCGCTGAACGGACTCAGTTTGTCGCTTATTTGATTTATTCCTCTTTCTTGACTGGGTTCGTGTACCCGGTTGTGTCTCACTGGTTCTGGTCAGTCGATGGGTGGGCGAGTGCAGCAAACACCGGCAATCTTTTATTTGGTTCGGGCGTTATAGATTTCGCCGGGTCGGGTGTGGTCCATATGGTAGGTGGTATAGCTGGCCTCTGGGGTGCATTCATCGAAGGTCCAAGAATAGGAAGGTTTGACCACTCGGGTCGGTCTTTTGCCCTGCGCGGCCACAGTGCTTCCCTTGTAGTCCTTGGAACGTTCATGCTCTGGTTCGGCTGGTACGGGTTCAACCCGGGTTCTTTTAATAAGATTTTTAGCGCCTACACTTCAGGTTCTTATTATGGACAGTGGAGTGCTGTTGGAAGAACCGCCGTTACCACGACGTTAGCGGGATGTACTGCGGCTTTAACTACACTTTTCGGCAAAAGAATTATGTCCGGTCACTGGAACGTCACCGATGTTTGCAACGGTTTGCTCGGAGGTTTCGCCGCCATCACTGCCGGCTGCTCAGTGGTTGAGCCATGGGCTGCTATCATCTGTGGGTTCGTGGCGGCTCTGGTTTTGATTGGGTGCAACAAACTGGCCGAGAAGGTTAAATTCGACGATCCGTTAGAGGCTACACAGCTGCATGGCGGGTGTGGCGCGTGGGGCGTGATTTTCACGGCTCTGTTTGCTACGGAGAAGTACGTAAACGAGGTTTACCCGGGCAAACCGGGTCGTCCATACGGGTTGTTCATGGGGGGTGGTGGAAGGCTTTTGGCAGCCCATGTGATTCAGATCTTGGTGATTGCCGGGTGGGTGAGCGCCACAATGGGCCCTCTGTTCTTTATACTTAAGAAGCTGAAACTACTGCGAATCTCGGCGGAGGATGAAATGGCGGGTATGGATTTGACCCGGCATGGTGGATTTGCTTACGTTTACCACGACGATGATGACGCACAAAAGAACGGGATTAAAATGAGACAAATTGAACCTTCTTCCAAGTCACCCACGTCGGCTTAAGACGAATTTGAATTTTCTGTCTTCCACTTTTTTAGGTTGTCTTCGGGTCATTATGTCGATGTGAGATATATTTATTTTGGCTTTTGAATTTGGACCAGCTCCATTGCTTGTGTAATATTTCATTTGCCCACCAATTTGATGTATTATTATTTTTACCATCATCATCATCATCATCGAGTTTGAATGATGGCATACGGGCATAGATGTATGTTGAATAAATAATGTCCATTCCCAACCCGAGGCTTGTTTAGATTTGAGAATACTAATATCTCTATCTGTACGTTTGTTTTAGTGATTTATTGGGTGGTGGAGCTTGGGCACCTTATCCTGAACGTGGCAGGGGTTGGTGTACATTAATGGGCCCAAAAGAGAGAATCTTCCTGTGATGCTATAAAGTCGGAACTCCTTTCCAAGGTGGAAGGGAAAGCGAGGCGTCGCGCTGGTAGTGGTGGAGGTTGAATGGAAAACCACCTCTGTCCACTGCCGTAAACCATAGAAAAAGTCCTACGATTTTGAGCTTCCAAATAAAGACAGCCGCCACTGCTGCCCTTTCTTTCTTTTGTTATTATTTTTCTTCAGTCAATCTTTTTAGTCCTTGCGTTCACAAAGGAGTGGCCCCTCTTCCCTCCCCTCCCCTCCCCTCCCCTCCCCTCCCTATCCTTCTAGCCGGTTTTAATTGACCGCAATTTCAAAAAGAAATAGTATTTTATAATCCGAAAAAAGATTTTTTGGATTTGGATATGTTTTTTTATCTGTTGGATAGCTGATACAACCGGGCTTCATAAACTTGGGCGGGTTGAGAGAACTTAGGGTTTAGGGTCGGGTTGGGAAAACTTAGGGTTTAGGGTCGGGTCCGTTGATGTAGAGAGAAATATTTTTTTAGACGGTTCAGGGAACTTTTACTTTATACAAGGGTGCTTAAGTGTTGGTTATTTATGGGAACGTTGTGAACTTGTAAGGGGTTATGTGTGATTTTTATGTTTTTATATTTCAATGTACATAATAAGTTATACGAAATCACCAAAACGTATCAAATATTTCTTAAACTTTGATTGGACCAGAGAGATGAGAGCGCCGAAGAGAAGAGGGCATCAAGGGGAGAACTTGATGGATTTTGACTCAGTCTTAGGTTATGAAGTCAGCTAAAGACGAAAGAAGTGGTTTGCTGAGGAATGGACGTGTCAACTGTTGGAGAAGATTTCAGTCTTTGGAGAGTTGTTAGTTGGTAAACGAGTGGGGAGGCCCCTGTGCACAAGAATCGTACATCCAGGGGAAAAACGTTCGTTTTTTATACTAAGAGGTGTGTGATAAAATTTCGGTTCTAAAACCATATCAAATGAATCATTGTATTTTTGCCAAATAATTAAGATTAAATTCAAATCAAATATATTCAAATTCATTTTTAAGTTTAGTTTAAATAAATCTGAAACGAACTATTTGAATTTGAATACGAATACAAACTATGGTTTTGAAAATTAACGAACATGAATTTAAATACTAACTGTATGAATCGAACATAAATTGTACGAACAAACTCGAATATGAATTCAAATTTAAATTAAAAATTTTTTGAATTATATTTATTAATTATAATTTAAAAAAAATAAATATGAATTATATAAATCGAATATAATACAAATTAAACGTAAACCAAATACAAACTTGAACTTTACTATAAAAAAATTTTGATAAACATGAATCAGAATACGAACTGAATCATAATGAACAAATCTGAACATAAATATATATACGTTTATGTTTGGTTCAGTTTGAATTTAACTCTAAAAATGATTATTTCCTACTCAAGATTCGATAAAATGACAAACTTGTGTTTTGTTTAATTTAAAAAGGTTAAATTCTTATTGTCGTCCATTTCCTTTAATGAATTCTATTTGGTTTTTAAAAATATTATTTGGCTATTTTATTAGAATTATAAATTATTAGTAATATTTAATATAAATGTCAAGTGATTAATCTATCCTTACCACAATAAAAATAATTACTTGCATCTTGAAACATATCAAAATTATATTAAATATTATGTTTTATTCAATCTTTTTAAGTATAATTATTATTTTTTAGATGCTTAAAAAGATATATTAAAATTTTAAAAATATTCTTAAAATTTTTTAAAATTTCAAAATATCCTAAAACCTTTATTATTTTTAAAAATAATAGCTCACCTCTAAACGCACGTCATTTTTAAAAGACAAATAAAAACGAAAATCTTTTATCATTTTACTTAACGAAATTCATCAACGGAAGTAAATGATCAATAGCAATTTGGCTTTCTGGAACCAAAAAGATGGGGATTTAGCATTTCAACAAACCTTAAGTGGGAAATAGTCGACTCCTAGGGCTTGGCCTAGCGGTAAGGGCCTTGGCCAACCCTTGTGGTGGTCAGGATTCAAACTGTAATTATCCGATCAGTTAGGATTGATCGACTGGTATGGATAGAGGTCCCGGGTTATTAAAAAAAAAAAAAAAAGTGGGAAATAGTCTCTTGGCCTTCTGCATATATCACTGTTTCACGTATGATAAATGAATTTATATATGACCTAAACCCTGTACAAGGAAACAACTAAAATCACATTATTCAATATACAATATTAGCATATATTCTCACAGAAACCCATATATTTAGAATACATTTTAACACTATAAAGAAATATTTTCTTAATTATCTGTGATTATTTTTGTACACCTACTATTAATATTATAAACTTAATTGTCTGTGATTATTTATCTACAAAATATTTTCTTAAATTATCATTTTCAAGTAGTTATACTGAAATATTCTGCCAGAAATTTATTTGCTTTCAAGGCCTGAAAGCATGTATTAGACCTTGGAGATAATAGGTGATTAGCTGCCAACATCCTCCATTTTTAACTTGGCTCTTTGCCAGGCTCTCTGATAGCTTAAATTTGCTGTAGTGGTGGTCTTTTCCCAGAAGGATTCTAATAATTTGCTGTTGCGTTTAGGTTAGATAAAGGTTTGACTGTGTTCGAGATACATATTACATTGATGGAGCCCCTAGCAATGCTGGTATGCTTATATTGCGTAATGGTTTGATTTTGGTCTTCATAATACTTGATGTTTATGGAATAAATTGGCCTTTCTGTTTCCATTGTTGTCATCTTAAACCTCTGTGGATTTGGGACACCTGCTCATTCTGATATTGAAAAGGTCTATCGTTGCAGCTTCTGCAACATCTCCTTTCTCTCAATCTCAAGTATAAAATTTAATGTCGCATTTTGGGCACTTTGTCACTGAAGCAAAGTATAATGACTGACCCCTCCAATACAAATAAGATTTCAACTTTTTTCCCCTGTAGAAGAGATAAAAAAAGGTAATCCTAAGATATGATTTACCAATATATTCAACCGTCCAGAGAAAAATGAAGTATCATCACAAATATATATGACTCCAAATGTCATACCATTGAATGAAGATATGAAAACCTTCAAAACACATGGCTCAAATATATCACAATGATCCCTCACTAGGATGCTGTATTAGCTACGCTCTGGTTGAAGAACAGTTGACATTGGCATCTGTTATTCAATTGGGTGTGCAAAGCAATCAAACGAGGATGGAAACAGGCTTGGAAGCAAAACCAATCAAATCCATGTTTCATTTACGGTTGCTGGTTGCAATTCACCAAAACATCTTAGCCCAAAAACCTATCAATGGGAAAAAAGCAATCAACAGTCTCAGTAATAAGGGTGTGTCATTGGTTCTGCTCTCACTCAACTTTTCCTCCTCTCTTCTCTGTGTTTTGCTAGTCTCTGGAGACGCTCTTCGTCTGAATCTTGCTTCATCAAGATAATCCCAACCACCAAAACTTGGATCCTCTTGGCTTACATTACTAACATAACCATTATTATTACCTACCCAGGATTCGTCACCCTTCTTTGCCTTTCTAGTCCCCTCACCTTCTTTACCTTCTTTCTCCATTTCAACACTACTTACAGAGCTGGAAGATGTTTTCCTCCCCGGCCGGGACTTGCGTTGCGCCATTCCCCATAACTTATCGAATGCTAAAAACAGTACTGACAAAGCAATTGAAATTGCAAATGACATAAGAAAAGCCTTTGGACCAGTGGCGAAAAAATAGGATATGACGATGATTGGAGAAAACCAACCATAGGATTTGAATACCTGCACAAACCCCCACATACAAAAAAAAAAAAAATGAAGCATTCCACAATTATAAAAATGTCAAGTTTACAGTAGAAATGCCAATATATTTATCACGGAAAATTTAAGCAACTCCTCAAATGTTAACAGAAATTATACAACTGGAGAAGTTAAACATCTCAAAATTCATATTGCTCCCAGTTCATTAATAATTATCTAGGCAAATGAGCCTTTTTAGAAAACAACAGTACTACATATACTGATATATAACTCTAGGAGATGAAATTGCATAATGAACTAATGATTCCACGACAAGTTCCAAAACTTTTCGAAGTGGCATCAAAGATTGCATTTAAAGAGGCATTAGATTTACAAAATGCTTTAGGATTTTAATATAACATGAACTCTGGGCAGAACAATCAGGTATGCAGTGGAGTTGAAATTATTTGTATTAAAACAAAGAGGAAATTTAGAAAATTACCTTGAGTATCCAGATACTTTCTACAACTTCGTTCAATACATTCCTAGATTTTTTCTTTTTCAGCTTGGGTTTCTCAGACCACCAACGCCTCTTCCTTTTGAAATTCTTCCCATAAAGGCTTCCATCTTCTTCGTCGCCGTCGTTTCCTTCTTCACCATCTTGTTGGTTAAAGTTCTGAGGAGGGAAAGTCTCAGCATTGGAATCCCACCAGCGGGACCTGGTGGTGGTGGAGGTGATGAGTGGGAAACGAAGATGAGGGTAAGTGATGAAGTGAAAGTGAACGGGAGTGGGACGAGGCTGTGGGAAGTGAAGTTGAGGGTGAGGGAGGAAGATGAAGGAGGAGGTGGACTGTGTTTGGTGCTGGTGTGGGAATGAAAGAAGAAGACCATTCTCCATTACCTTGCTCTCTGTACTTCCATTTGCCACGTTCTTATTATCTTCTCCATTCAAGTTCACTTTGGATTGTAATGACCTCTTTAAACTTGCACAATACAGAAGAATCACGCCACTTTTTTGCTGAACGGCATCGTTTTATTGAGTAAAATATTTCATGTTTAATAAATAATTAATAAAATTTTTATAGCCCAAATCGTACACCAAATTAGCCTAAACCATAATTTTTCATTTTGAGAGGGATTTTTTTTTTTAAAAAATTTGGTTAAAAAAATTTTCTCAAGTGAACCTTCCAACCAAACTCTAGACTTTTCCAGAAAATTAAAGAAAAAACCCAAACAACCATGGCCCACCCATGGTTTGATAAAAGGACAAGTAGCACATTTTAAGTTCGAAAAAATCATTTTGCACCCTGTTAAATTTATTAATAATTTTTACCTCTAATTTATATTAAAAAATAAATTTAAAATTGAAGATTTTCTACGATATAGTGACATCAAAAATTGTATTGATCAACTAAAATTTCATCAAAATGATATAATTTTAAATTAAAATTTCATCAATCAATATAATTTTGACTAAATCACCAAAAAAAAAAAAAACATATAATTTTATTTAACTTTAATGTATAGATAGGTAGAAAAATAAGTTTTTCTACTATTTCCCCAACATCAGGAGGAAAACGGGGTTTAAAGAATATAATACCCTCGCTTGAACGGGTGGTCGTACTCGTTCCACAGTTATAAGAATACAGGGCCGTCAGGCTAGATGATGCGACGTCGTAATTGATTCCCATCACTTCTCCTAAAATTTCCTACCCCTTTAGTAATCTCCTCCCTACCCTCGTGAAGAGAAAGACAGAGAATCTTGCGAAGAGACAATGAGGCCGATTCAGATGGAGTTCTTTGGCGACGTGGATGATCAAGGATCAACAATTGCGATGGACGTGGACGACGTAGACCCACTCGAGATCTTCGGAGAGGGCGTCATCTCCATGGAGAACAAGCTCGTCGACGCCGACTTCTTTAATAAATTTGAGGACGATTTCGATGACACTGACATTAACTAATTCTACCTCACCAAAACGACATCTTGTCGATCACTGATTTAGGGTTTGTCTATGTTTTCTTTTCTTTTCCTATGTGAGAACTGCCGTATATCATAATTGTAATTTGACTGTTGGAATGAATATTGAGGAGTTGAGTTCAGCTTATTGGGGTGACTATGGATGTTTTCAAATTTTTTCCATCATCTGACGAATGCATCATATAATTGCTTGAATATGAAATCATGGAATTAATTGAGTAATTACCGAATAATAGACATGGATAAAAAAGTGTAGACCTGGTTAGTCATGGAGGGAAGGATGGAGGTCAATGGTACCTTAAAATGAAATTGATTTTCCATGATGTTTTTAACAAGTAAATTGCTGTTGAATCTTCCTCTACTGCCAAATTTGTGGTGTACATTGTCTTGGTAAGAACAATTTGTTCTGCCCCTGAGGGGGATACTCTGTGTAGTTTTCATTTGTCGTCAAGCTGACAAGCTCAAACATTTGGTTCTTCAATGCATAAATGAATAATCCTGTGTATGATTCATGATGTACGTTTATTACCCACTTCCATGTAGGCTAAGAAGTTCTATAAAAAATTTAACCGATGTATTATCGATACCCAGAATGATGCTTTGCAAAATCTAAAGTGACCTAATGATAATAATAATAATAATGCAATTATATAGATTAGTGTATATTTAAAGACATTTAATAAAAAATGTGTATACCGAGTCGCGTGGCTGAAAAGAGCAATGCTACACAGCAGCTTCACAAAAGGGTGGATTTGCTGATTTCTATGCAACTTTTACTTCATAAAAAATGGACCAAGCTCTAGGCAAATCCACCCTTATCGCACAAGGATGGAAAAATGATTTTTGAGATGGCTACTTAGCTTTTTTATTGGGCTGAAAAAGCTGAGTAACAACGGCGTATTCTATTGAATTTTCTCTAAAAAGCTTTTTGTCTGCAAAGTATATCTATACAAGTTGAATATTAATGACTGTACAATAAAAACTGCAAAATTCTTGAGTTGCGGTTGAAGGCAGACTAACTGAATATAATGCCTACCCATAATACTCTACAACAACTTCATTGCGCTCCAAACATAAAATTTGGAAGCAGCCATTCAGCCGTACCTTTCTTAGCTGATTGATCTGTTACTTTGTTCATCATTCTGTGACCTTCCGCCAATTATATAATTCTTTCTCACATTCTGAAGAAAACAAAAAAATAAAAATGATCCAACACTACTTATGGAACCATTAACTTGATCATGAGCAAAGTAAAGCTAGCCGGAATAAAAGTATCTCTTAAGGAACAAGTTCAGTTTGTGTACTTTCATGACAAACATCAAAAGAACTTCAAGGGTCAATCAATGAAAGTATTATAAGTATGAAGTGGACTTTCTGTACCTCTAGCAATGAGATGTAATAGAAATCCTCCATATGCTGCATAAGTGCACTCCCATCTCGAATTGAACGAAATATATTGATCTCAGTTTGCAGTATCTTTTCAATGAGTTCCTTCTCACCTTTCATCTGAAAAATTGCTCTCATTTTCCATGAGTCATAAATCAGAATGGTCCTACTGAAATTAATATAAACTCTTTAACGAATATGAATAACATGTAAGGAGTAATACAGCAACCACAAGAAATCATGTGATGTCAATTCAATCTCAGTTGAGACTACAAACAGAAATTTCTTCTCTCATTTTTGTGAATGTTCTTTTGTTAAGAGTTACACAAGTGTCTCTTACTTCATTCCTCATTTAATGGCAGGAAGGGGAGGGATTTTGTTCTGAGAATATCATTTACTAAATTTTGAGTAGTACATATATTTTATGTGGACAATAGAATTATTACTAGAGAATTAGTTGTTATCTCTGTTCCTTTAATTCCTTATTCCTTATTTTTCAAGAAAAAAGCTACTTGAGAGCTTAATGATCTAATACTTGTTTTTTAAAGGGACAAACAAGAACAAGTAAAATAAATATGGCCAAACATATCAGAAGCATGCATCCACTCATTCACCGAACACTCACAAGCATGTCTCTGTGTGTGTGTATAAACATGTGCATAATTTTACTGAAAGCTAAAAGACAAATGAGATGATCAAGTGACTAGATACATACGAATTCACTAACAATAACATCTGGTGTGGATTCCCCATAAACATCAGCATGGTAACCATCTTTTAGAATCTCCATACTTTCCTGAATAGCAAAACTTAGAAGCTTAAGTAACCATATTCATTAGCTAAGAGAACTACAGAGAGGTCAAGACGGAGCAAAAACCTAATTTAACCCACAGATAGAATAACAGAACAAAATTGGAGATTCTAAACTTTTTGAAAATTAACAATGCCAATTAGCCAGTCTAATATTTACCAAAAAAAAATTAGCCAGTCTAATAAGCTAATATCCAAGTTCCTCTGACAAAGGCCATTGTTAGGCAATTCCATTGTTAGGCAATTCCAAAAGGAACCAACAACTTGTAGAAGTGCATTTAGATCTTATTGTTATTGTATGAAGAAATAAGGTAATAAGATTGATTTTCTTATGGTGCTCAATTGTTTGAGGAGAACCCTGCAGGTTGAATGAGGCAGTTCAAAAGAACATCAATAAAATAGCCAAACTGCTTAACCTTTCAAGAGGACCAGGAAATTGAGTCATTTTGGAAAGCAAAGTTAGCATAATTTTGTAATTTGCACCTAAAACAGTTCTTTTTTCCCTTTTGAAATCATGTCTAGTAGCTTCATCAACAATGAATCTTGGATATAAGCTTGTGAAGATGGTATTTGTTCCATCCATAAAAGAGTGGAACATAAATATTATTTACTATATCATGTATATCAAAAATGAGTCATGAAGCCCGCAATAGGTACCATATGGTTTGCTTTCAAAAAGAAAATTGACAGAAAACTGGAGTAAAATAAATGCTGACCAAGGCATCTTTTAGATATCCAGTTGTGAGGTACACGGGTTGAGCAACATGGCAATAGCCCATCCAGCGTGGGATAGTTGGGATTATATCTCTGTGGTTCACCACTCTCCAACTATCTTTAACTTTCTGCATATATAAGAATTAAGGGTTGTGTAAATATTCACTGAAAACATCCTTTGTCTGACAAAAATGAAGACACATGTAAAAGAGAGTATCCCTTAACAACTGCTAGTCAATAACATCAATAAAAACACACTTCAAATATCTTTTCTAGTCCCCTTCTTTCTCATGAATGCAGCACACATAATCAAACATCCTAATGTTTTTCAATTTTAATGATAAGATGCATGAGACAGATGTTATTAATTTAAACATCCTAGATGCTGATATCATGACCTGGAATCCACTATTTAGGACCTTAAATGAGCTGAATCAAGTAATAATACATAGCTTTTAAAGTGATCAATACCGCACTTAATAACCATCAATATGATCTACAGTATCATCCATTTTAATCTATTTAGTTCACTCATCAAGTAATTTAGTATTGCATAAACTTATATAAAAGAGTTTATAGAGGTAATTTATATATGTAACATTCTTCTATCCAAAATGAATATGTAAAAGGAATTTTAGGTCATTGTAGAATTTTCAATGTAGCATTCCCATGATTTATAGAACACAACTATTGGCTTTCCAGCAGCAGATGACTGGCAGTAGGTGTCGGCCATAATCAAAGGGAAGCTAACCCACAGTTTCAGCATATAACAGAAAAAAACTTGAAAATCTTGAGTCAAATAGTTTATTACCTCGTTATAAACATCTGCAAATTTCTTGTTCCCAACTCTGGGAGATCCGAAGTTATACATAGTCAACGAAATGGCCCCACACCTGTCGCAATCAAAGATAGGAACCCTATTATTGATCATGCACCATGTACTCCAAAACATGCAGTTAACAACTAATCTCAAATAAACATAAGAATAACAAAAGAATATTGGCACTGGATTACAGTTGTTTTCTTTTTCTTTTAACAGGAAACTGAAAGATATGTATTAATGAAAAAAAGAAATTACAACAGTCAACAGCTGACCAGATATCCACAATACAGTCTTAAGAAGACAGAAGCTGTACAACATAGATCTGAATAAAATTATACGAAAAAACCCATGGCCAATTTAATGGATAACTGCATCCCGATTGAGATTGCATGAATTCCAATGGTTTTTGACACCCCTGAATCATGCCAACATATTATTTGACATATTGATCAATTACTGGTTATCAGGAAGAAACAAATTTTATTAACCAATTTATAGAAACAGTTGACCTCACTGAACATATAGAAGGCAAACTATACTTATATGCACACATCCGCTTAGTTTTTTTATTCTGTTCATGCAATATTAGTTTTAGCAAGAATTATCTGCATAATGTTCATTATGAATAATGTTATAACGTTAATTCTATATACTTCACTATCATTAATTAGGCACCTCATTCTTTCTCATTTTCAGTTAGAACATAATAACTGTACTACAAATTCTAATCAATTTATAAAATGTATGGCTTTTAACCGGGCATACTGATGGGAAAAAATATTTGTGGTCAACTTCTACCAGTTTGGGATTGAAAATCAGTTGAATTATTATATGAAATTAAACATAACAAGGAAAAAAAATAGCTTTATTAAGGAAA
The DNA here is from genome assembly GCA_026122585.1 of Anacardium occidentale. Lineage (NCBI taxonomy): Eukaryota > Viridiplantae > Streptophyta > Magnoliopsida > Sapindales > Anacardiaceae > Anacardium > Anacardium occidentale. Next base: position 85,450 of record JAJEJH010000111.1, on the reverse strand, counting down.
TGGAATAACTCACTTCGCTAATTTACTTGATGAAAGTTCAAGGGCAAAAAGAGTAGCTAATGCTCCACCCAAACTATGACCAGTCGCATAAACATGCCACTTGTGCAATGGCTCAGCACCATCATCTCTGCAACAAGAAAAGGAAGAAGAAGAAGAAGAAGAAGAACAGAGAGAGAGAGAGATTTCTTTGTCAAAAGAAGTGAAATTTAAAGATGTAAGTGTTATACACAGAATTTTGCAAGAGAAGGTGCCATTAGTTTACAATGCTTCATTAACATTTCCACATAGCCCCTAATCAAAGGACATCAATGGAAGAACCAATCTCTGGGTTCTATATACTTTCTTTTACAGAAACTCTGAATTTTTAATAAAGTTTTCTCTCATTTAATATTGTTGCATTAGCATCATGTGTTAGGTAAGATAAGTATATTTTAAGCAAAAACACACTTACGTATAACCTATTGCCACTTTAATGAGAGAAAATATTCTTATCCTGACTGAATCATATGCACTTAAAAAGCCACTATGAACCTGCAAAGATTATTTCAGCAATCACTATATCATAGAGGTGAAGTCAATAATGCTATCATCTGCATTCTCATAAATATTTTTAAACAACAATCAATCTATGTATAAATTATATGCTTACTTGAACTTCTTGCTTGAAGTCTCCACCGATCCTTTCAGGGTTTAGCCTACAGAATTTAAAAAATTAAAAAAAATTATTAAATTATAAAGTAATAGCAAATGTAGTTTTCCTTGGTTTAATTCATTTTGCTACAAGAAAGATCAATTAGTAACGGACTATGGAACAAATACAAAAAACGAAAAAAATGCATAGCCAACTAGTAAATCGCATATAATGACTTATAATGAAAAAAATCCTCAAAATTATAACAAAAGAAAAAAAATGAATTAACCAAGTCAGACCATGGATAGACTTCTGACATTACCCAGCAGGAACTAGCATTAGATCAGTTCGCAGATCCTTCCACTTTACCTGGAAAAATAATAAACAGGTAATTTAACTGACCGCTAACGACCATAATCAGGCAGACTAAGAAAAATGAAGTCCTACTTGCTCTGTCCCCCTGAAAGCGATGACCAATCTCTTCCTTTCACAATCACGCCAAATTGCCACCTGCAGCTTCATACTATAGCTTAGGCATCTTGCAGGGAGACTGATCAAGATTACAAAGGAAAGGCGAACTCACCTGAGTATCCGTGGATTCATTATCTAAGAAACAAATTTTCTCAAATTCAGACTTGATAAAACTTGGATGGCCCAGTGAAGTAGCAAGCATTGCCCAAGCCTCCATGGCACTTTCTGCTGATGAAAAAAGTGCTTTCATATGCTCAGCTTTCTTTTCATCCAATACTGGATCCTCCAATGAGCTAGGGAACTTTTCATTCTTCTGTGTGGCATCCTCTTCCTTGTTTAATTGAGAAACTGCTGTAGTCAAGACCATTAATGCTCCTAAAACAGAATCAGTTTGCTTTAATAAATCCTCTGTAGCCTTCTTTATGTCTGGAAGTGAAGACTTAACCTTATTAATACTAGGTGAACCATTTGCTTCATCATCATTGTTGTCCTTGATTTCTGGAGTTGCCAGTCCTGATTCAATATAAGCTGCTTCTGCAATCTTCCGTGACTGTAAACCAACTTTGTTTAAAATGTCAAATGCATCCCACTTTAATTTATCTTGTACAGGAAGACCTAGTTTTTGAACAACACTTTGATTGATGATATCAGCAAAATTCTTCCAAAAATGTTTATCCAACTGTGCCACATCATTGTCAGTGTAAATCTTCTCTATATCACTTTCTTCACTGCAGCTTGTGTCATTCAAAGAGGCCTCTAAACCATTCTCCATATGAGAAGGCCTGTCCATCACAACAGCAGCATTCTCAGATATTCCTGAACTTTCCGCTTCATTACTGTTTGAAGACAGATCCTTCATAGGTTTGGACTGATTAAATGACTTCAGTTGCCCAAAAGCATATTCAACAAACTGACGTGCTGGCACAGCCTCTGAGCTGGAAAACACTTTTAGAGCAGACTCAAAACCATTTTTCTTAAGAAACTCTGTAACAATGGGCAGCTTCCACCACTTCTTTTCTTCTTCAATTTCATCAAAATTTTTATACTTGACCTGAAACCTCAGATTTGGAAGTCTAAGTGATAAAGAAGATAAAAAATAATGTCCAGAAATGAACAAGTCTTTTTGTAGAGCTAAGAAACCTAGACCAAGTATTATAGCCAGCATGAAAATAGCAAAATAAAACACTGACAATGCATATTACAAGGAACAAGTTCAAGATAATGAATATACTAAGTTATCACTGTGCCTCTGCATGAACAAAAAAATGATATAGCAATATCCATTAGCATTTTTTTTTTTCTCAATTAAGTTCTTAATTCCATTAAGAATAAAAAGAAACTCAAAATTGCAATCTCCAGAGATTAAACCTCATTAGCCTCAAGAGAAGTTAAAAGAGGGCGTCAAATGAGAGAAATAAAAGGCTAGAAAAGTATTGGGATAGAGAGGCACGCTTCTGCAGTCCATGGTCAAGCTTACCAAGGATACAACTATTTAATAATTTATTGATTTTTACTTTTTTTTATAGGAAACAAAAATTTATCAAAAAAAATAAAATATTGTATATCAAAGGAAATTAACACAATTCTGTAGATGATATCACCACTATTTATTGCTCTGGATAAATATCATAACCACTATTTATTTCACTCTGGTCACAAACCCCTCAAATTCTGACATATATTAATCCTTCAATAATTTTAAGCTGAGGTAGTTAAAAGCTCGCACAGAAATTCAATAACTCAACTCCTGCACTGAACGTTAAAAAATTTCTTATGCCTACTTCAAGCAAACAACAGTCTCGAGCTGAGTGTCAATTTCGAACATAGAACCATTTCAAATCTGAAATAAAAGTAATAAGCAATTAAAATTAGCACAAAAAAAAAAAAGAGCTTTTAACAGATACCTAACTTAATCCATCAAAAAGATATCAATATCCTTTCCTTAAGTTGATGTATCAGATCAATAAGCATTTTCTTTGGAAAATAATGCATTTTGGTAGTGATTTCCAGAGGTCTGTAATATTAGTAAGCAATATAGTCGAGAACTTTTCTGTTATCATTTCGTTGACATACATAGTGAACTCAATTTGAGAATCATCCATTGTCTCAACAATAAAGGTGACAGAAAATTTCTCCCATCCAAACATCAAAGTCATGTTTCAGCAGAAGAAAACTTACCTCGAGCTGTAACTTTCCACCACCTCCCATTCCTCCCAACTCTACCAGCACCTCATGCAAGTCGCCTATCAAAACATGTTTTTATTTGATCATCAGAAGAAAATTTGGCAGAATGTATAACCAAGCTTAATGTGCTCTATGTTAGAAAATATATGATTAAAAATTTGATAAAAATCCCAGTAAACTATGATTCCAAGCATAGTAGCCTTGCTCAGTAATGGAAGCAAAATTTGAGCCCTTTTAAAGATGGCCAACAAGATTTTTTGATTTCAAAATATCCCAACAATGGATGTGATTCATTGGATTCTCACCATCACAGAGGTATTCCAGACTTAAGCCAGCATTTCCCATGCGTTTATGTGGAGTCACAAGGTTTGCATCCCAAGCTGCTATCTAAAGTTTTATTCAGCTTATCAAAAAACTTAAAACACAAGGTTTCATGAACAAAAATTTGAAGATAAATAGTCAATAGCCTAGTAAAGCAAAATAGACTAGATGCTAGTAATTGGGCTTTCACTAACATCCATGTGCTATGTGGTGAATGAAGAGCATAACTGACTGTCAAATAGATAAAAATGAAATGATGTTAAAACATTTCAAGAAAAGCCCAATGTTGGTAGTTGGCTATTATATTCCATTTTTGGAAACTGACTTCAACTACTAGTACATTTCAGGGTAAAAAAGGTCACCTGAATAAACTTCTCAATTGCCTAGTAAACTAGGTTTTCTTAGTTTCAATTACTCATATTTGTTGTTGGGTTCTTGCCTATGAGCATAATTTTAAGATTTAGTGGGGACTTAAGAGTAAGCATCTAAAGAAATTCCATAAATGTCATTCAATTCCATATTTCACATATTATTTATTAAGAAAAAAGATTTAAAAAAAAAAAAAAAAAAGATAAGTAAATGGAAGGAACAATGGAACTAAAAAAAACATAATTTTTGACATCACCAAATATAATTAGAGAAAGCATATTGACCTGAAGACTTCTTGTTGTGGGCAGCTTAATATTAAAAGTTAGGTCTTCATCCCATGTTGGCTTCTTTGTCCTGTCATCAAGGCATGCTTCCTTGAGTTTTCTAAATAAGCTAAATATCCTTCTTCTGATTAAATAAAGAAAGCAAAAACTTGTATACATAGTTGGGAAAGTTCATAGCTCACAGATTATATAACACTGGTCCCATAAAGGGACAGGGCAATTGAACAGTGCTTAGTATATCTGGATCAATTATATTATTCACAAATTCATGAAAATTTCAATCCAAAAGCTAATTCCACAGCAAGAAAAAAGTGGTAATCTATATAATATGCAATCAGATGTTCCTGTATTTTTTCAACATAGAAAGCAAATGCAAGTCATTCTGTTTGTATTGCAAAAGCTTTCTCAAAATGAAATTCAGACATATTTAAATATGGCTTAGGGTTTGTAGTATTAGTAGAGTGCGGAAAATATACAACGAAAATAACTTACCCCCACTTAGTCTTGCTTTTGACTACCTGACCATCCAATTCCAGGACAACATACGGATCGCTTGTTCCCTGAAGGCAGAGTAGAAGTCTTACAATTAATAATTTAATATTACAACCAATTTGGAAATAGATTTAGTAGCTTTCAGTTTTGGCGAATGAATTTTGAATTCATGTGCAAAACACTGAGATTCATAGACAACCAATACTCTGGAAGCAGCTTCAATCAAAGGAGCCATAAGTACCAACATAATTCACAGGCAGATAATTAGTTGTCAATGCATAAATAATTTAAATAGAAAAAGATAAACCCACCCATGGATCCATGGCAGGCAAATCAATACCCTTCTTTAACTTTATAAATAACTGACCATCATATATCTCACGCACAAAAGACCTGCACATATGCAAACCAAATTTGAACGTACAAAGTAGTTCCCATACTTCGATTTCACCCAAGTATGAATCGAATACACAAATTTTAATTAATGCACAGACAAATATAGTAAACTAAAATTCGGTTACGCCTATAAATAAATAGAAAAATAATTGATGCATCAACTGAAAAAAAAAAAAAAGGGACTAATTATAAAGCCGTGGGGGTTAAAATGAAGCATACTCAGAGACATAAACTGTCTTACAACCAGCAGCATCAACCTCCTGTCTCCCAATGTTTCCCTGATGACAAACTTAATACTCAACAAAGCTAAAAAGCAACCACACAAATTACATAGCCATAAGAAAGCAAAAAAATTAATTTAAAAAAAATAGTACTTACAGGAGGGCTTGTATAAGCTTCAAATGCAAAGCCAGCAAGAATAACAGCGAGATTGATATCAAACGGTGGCCGTTCAATTTGTTCTTCACTTTCAACCTTCCCAATCTCAGCATCCTTGGTTTTACAAAGGCAACGAACGAAGCGGAGATGGTTATCGCCTTTGGTTTTACAAGTTTCTAGGCAAGGCCAAACAAGCTTAAGTTTCCCGCGAAAGGGTGGGCGAGAAAAAGCGAAAAATTGAAGATGGTGAGATTTGTGTAACGATGTAGTGAAACTGGGAGCGAATTGAAATTTGAGGGTGCGAAGTTGGAGAGACGACATGATTTTGGCTTTGGTTTCTTGAAATTTAGGAGAGTGAAGAGATTGGTGGTGTCACAGTAACTGTTACGTATTATTGAGAAAATGCACTCGCTTTGCATCGTAGAGGCTCTCGTATACGAGCACGCAATTGGAGAAAAAGAAGGTTTGAGAAAGATACGGGAGAGAGACAAGTGGCCATTGGCCATTGCTTGGCCCTAGAGTCTGATACAGTGACAGTTCGACTTTGGTTGGAAGGTTAGAGATTTAGACAAAACTGTAAAATTAAATAATCTTCCTCAAGTTTGGTTATTTGTCTTTTTGATTACGAAGTTTTACTCAAGTTTCTAAAATTTAAATTATCATTTATTAATCAAAATTAATAATTAAATTTAATAATAAATAATTAAATATTAATAATCAAAATATTTTTTTATATTTTTATCTGATTAAATAAATAATTAAATAATTAAATAAATTTTACAAAAATACTAAAATAATAATAAAATAAATTTTCAAAATTAAAACACATATTAAAAAATAAAATTTAAAAAAATCATAACTAATAAAAATTAAATCAATTAATCGAAAAAGACTATCTAATTCACATGATAGTTAAATATAACTGTTTTATTAGATTAAAACTATCTAATTTGACTATTTATTTTTTATAAAAGTTGTCAAATTTGATAATTCATTTTTTGTAAAGACAATTAAATATAATCACCTCAATCATTAATAAAGATTGAAAATAATTGATTTTACTTTCAGTAATAATTTCTAATCATTATTGATTAACCATCTTTTTTTCAAAGTTTTTGATATTATTTCTCTATATTTTAATATTAATAATTTTTATAATTTATTTAATTATTATATAATTATTATTTTATATTTTTATTATATTTTATATTTTTAAATAATTAAAAATATTTTAATTAGTCTGTGAATCAATGTTTAAGTTTTAAAGAGTCAATGACAACCTTTTAATTAATGTGAATTCCTATTCTATGATGCTCATAAGTTGTAACTATTATTTTGATATCTAATTTTATTGTATATTGGCTTTGATTTATTAATAAATTTTATATCAATAAATAATTCTATGTATGACATTTAGTTATTTAACAATTTTTCACTATTGGTACATTTGCACAACATAGCCACAGCATAACAAAAACAGCCATAGGCGGCCCAGAGTCTAGACCACCAGTAACCACATTGTTAATGCGTTAGAGCTACGGCTGCCTCCTGGACGAAAGGCTGGCTCACATGCACAAAATGCTGAGCTTCACGTTCCACCTGCTCCAGGCACCTCTGAACATTCTTCCCCTCGTTCATTTTCTTCACAAATCCCACAAACCGACTCCAGTTATCCGGTTGGAACAAGTCGGGGTTCATCCTTAAGTAAGTGAATGCACACATCTGTCTATCCGCTTCTGAGTTGCCATCAATGTTCAAGGATGATGCTTGCAAGATCTGTTCGTGGGCATATTCGTCATACCGTGGCAATGCATTTTCCCCAGCAAGTGGAACGTGTGCAGCCTGAGTTGCTAAAGCCACTTGCCTGACAAGCTTCTCTGGTGCACAAAGGGCGTCTTGCGGTTGCTCGTGATCACGCATCTCTATGCAAGTGAAGTTGAATATGGCACCATGGCGTGCCAGCATATGGGCAATAGGAAGGTAGCCGTCACGGTAGCGTGTGTTGTAATATCCAGCTGTAAGTTCAGGGGCATGGGACCTGGTTCCATAGTGCCAGTGGATTCCTGCAACCTTCACCGAAATCTTTACACCAGTAACATCAAAGATTGACTTGGCAGACAAGAGAATTCTCTCGCCATGTTCGATAAGCATCTGTGAGTACCAGCTTAGGAAAAATTCACCGTACTCGCTATTCCAACCACCACCTTCTTTTCGGAAAAAAGTAGTATCTTCCGGCCAGTTGTTGTAGTGTCCAGCATCAGTAGGGCCTGTACTACCCCATTCTGGCTTTCCTGCAGCTTCAGCCGCTGCTTTTAAGCTACTGAGCATATACTGCATCAAGTAATCAACAACCATATGAGCATTGGAAAGCTATAAATAACTGAACCCAAGCATAAAAGAAATTGTAAGTACCTTGTCATAACATTGGAAGGCTCCGATTCCAGGGAATTTCCATGTTCCATCCAGCTCTGGATATGAAGGATAACGAAGCTCACCTGCTGGACCCATTCCCACTTGGATTTCCTGTATAACACAAATTCCTTGACAAGTTAGATGACATCTATCAAAGATAATTTCACAAATGCAATTCCAGATAATTTAGCACACAAAGGCAACATATCAGAAAGTACTAGAGGCACGACTAATTACCACAATCGTGTCACCAAGATATTGATTGAAGTTGTCTCGGAAGGCACGCATGAAATCAGCATAACACTGAACAGGGGTTCGACCCTTGAGGGCTGGCATCGTATCACAGCCGAGTGAAACATATTCATAATTCCTTCTTCCCCACTGGTCAGTATATGCCAGGTCTTGATCTTTGTCCATTTCTTCCCTAACCCAGTTGGGTAATGGGATACTGCAAAATCGATAACAAATGAATGAGAAAAGTGTCATTACTTTCGATAACAAGAAACAAGATAAGAATTTACGCAGAGTGTTCTTTTGCTCCGACAATGTCAAGCATTTCAAAGCCTCGAAGAACTCTCATCCCATATTCAAATAACCGCAATGATCTCTAACATTAATATTACTATAAACCTAACCAGAATATCTATAATTTCCACATGGGTGACTCTCATTGCCAACAATTGTAACCTCGCGACAGCAATATGTGACATTCGATTCCTAAAAATTAGTTTCAGTTTTCTCTATTCACCGTAATAGTTGACATGCACCCCACAATATACCAATGAGTTGTATAATCCTCAATTCTCCACTTTAATAGGATCCAAAATAATTTCCATTATCATTCTTATTGTACATTAATCCAACCATTTTATTTAAAATAGATTTAAATCGAATTAAACTCAAACTTAATTTAATTTGAATTATGTGCAGAGCCAAACTTGACCTCGAGCTCATCAAGTCCGGCTCTCCTACACTCAAGCTCGTATTGTGTTAAAAAGAGTTAAAATCGAACTCGACTTCCAAAAAGACATCATTGCTTTTTTGCATATTTCGGTTAAAACGACATTGATTTAATTAATTTCTCATTGGTTTGCAAGTTTCACAAATCAATCTGAAATTTCTTACAAGCTCAAACTTGAAATTTTCAAGTTCAAACTCAGTTTGAATTCATAAAACACTCATTCAAATTGATCTTAAATTCAACCCTGAATTGACTCACTTAAAATCAAACTCTAACTTTAAAGACCATATTTAATAAATAATGAAATAACTCCCTATGTCACTTGCTTCTGTGTGACTTCCTATTTCAAGAGATCCCTTGAAAAGCTACCCTACTTTTCAAAAACACCCCAATGCCACATGCAACTGAAAAAAATAATAATAAACACAAGAGAAAGCATGTGATACTCACGTGACAGAGTCACCGACGTTACCACCACATTGATGAAACGACATCACAGCTTGAACCTTGAGTCCATGCCGTTTAGCCATTTCCATCAACTCATTGTAGCCACCCCAATTGTACTGCCCTGGCTGCTCTCTCTCCACCAGACCCCACCACACGTCCATCATTATTCCCTCCACTCCCGCGCTCTTCAACGCCCTCAAACTAGCGTCCATCGCTTTCCGTCTGTTGACGCCGTTAGACATCGTCACGCTGTCCAACGGCATCATTACGAACACCGGTACTCCCTTCTCCTTATCATACGCACCGCCTCCCTGTTTGTACACCACAGAATAGTCCCTTTCCGTCTCCGACACCGTCGTAGCCGTCGCTTCCGTCGCGAATGCGCGGCACGCCACTGAGAGATCTGTGCGCATGTTGCTCAGTACCGGTGACCGGCACGGACTTATCGGCGGTGATACAGAGTCGATTATTTCTGGTTTTGATATTTTACAACATAAATTTGTTGCAACTGGTTTCCAAACAGCCGACGCATTCACCGCGTTAGTTGAGTCACCGGAGACGGCGCCTCCTTCCAACAAAATCGGAGTGCTGGTTAATGCTCCGATATGGTGTGCCATGTTGAAAGCCATTTCCTACTGGATTTTCCCGAGAAAATAAGTAAAGTCACGTAGCTTTTGCTTGAATTTGAAAAAATATATATATAACAAAGTTACTTCCGTTCTCGTATCGAAAGAGATGCGCCTTAGTTTTCAGAATGTAAGGTGGGGCTGGCGATTATATGGAAGGTTGAGATTCGGATAAGATTAAAATAATCATTTGATTAGCCGTTAATTTCGCAACGCGTGTAGTGGGTTTACGTGGCAGTTGGATGGCTGGTGAGGAGGCGGTGGCTACGGTCGCTCGACCCCCGTGACAATGGACGGTGGGATGGATAAAACGCGTGAAGATCCTCTGGCGGTTTTCAGTTTAAAAGTAAGTTAGGGGGAACGGATGACGTGGGGACACGCATGCTAAAGCGACGTCGTCACGTGTCGAGGTCTTCCGGCGTAAGACACGCTGTGGGGTTTGTCTTTTTATTTTCCAAGGCTGCTTTGACGTCCACGGAAGGACATTAAATAGTGCCATCCTCTGTCAGAAGTTGCCACGTTGCGTGTAATCATCTGGAGGATTCCAGGATTTGTTTTTGGCGGCTGATTGTTGGATAGATTGATCACAGTGGATCACCGCCGAATCAGGTTCGTCCAAATGTAAATGCAATTGGGACAAATTAAACAAATCTCAGAACAATACCCAATTTCTTCAGAACTTCGTGATTTTCTAATTAAAGATGGGCCGTAATATTTTTTCATATAAGAGAAGTCGGCAAATTGATTCAAGTGGAAGGCCACCTATGCTGACTTGCAGCAGAGGCAAGCAATGTCTGCCTTGCATCAGGTGTTATGGATGCGCTGGCCCAATCACGTGATTATTATGCCGATATAATTTCTGTATTGTGGGACAAAGAATATCATAAAATTAAAATGCTGGAATTTTGAATTTTCAGTAAGAGGATTGATTCTGAAAGTTGGACTAGAATTTTCAGGATGAGTCAAATCTTGGTCCACTGTGAAACCTTCTTTTAAAGTCATTCGTTGGAAAGTATTCTTCTGCCAAGGCCCCGCAGCCCCTCCATGGCTGGGGATTGGCCAACCCAGAACTGACTCTAGATTTCCCTCCCCCCTCTACCGTCTACAAAAGCCCCTCCTAAAACCCTTACATTCCTCTTCCACTGCGTTTACTTGAAAACATATTACTCTCGAAACACACAAAGAAAATGCTTAGCGAAAAGAATCAAATTTCTGCCACAGAAGAACAACGACAGGCAGAAGAAGAGGAGCTCCTTCTTCTTCAAGAAACCGCTACCATGGACGACTCCTTCTTTCATGATGATCCCGCCACCACTACTCGCTTCGCCAACCTCCACCTCACCAACCACCCTCCTTGCTCGTCCTGCGGTTGCAATGGAAACTCCTCCGCCTTCGCTACTCCCTCCTTCTCTCTCAAACGTCCCTCCTCTGAGCCCAACACTCTCCAACCCAGATCCAAGAAACCCAATATCAACCCCACCTCTCTCTTTGGCTTCTCCAAGATTCCTCTTCCCACTTCCTCTGCAACAACCTCACCCTCTGTCCCTGTTCCTGCTCCTGCTGCAAGCACATCCCCAAGCCAGCCTTTTTTGCGGCACTGTGTTTCTGATCTTGGTGACCCGCTTCGTACACAAGTGACCGCCGAAACACCTCAGTCGCCCCAGTCACAGAATACGAATATGGCGTGCCCTGGGACTCCGTTGTCGGCCAAGTTTCCGCCCATACCATCAACTTTAAGGCGGTCTGTTTCGGACCCAAATCCATCTCCGGCCCCTACTTTTTCCAGTTCATGCAAGGGGTCGGGAGAGTTCGACGTTCCTAATGCAAAGGTTCATACTTTTTTTAATGTTTAATCATCAAGATTCTTGATATTCATTCCAATACTTTGATGAAGGTTCTTGAGTTTTATGACATCGAATTATCAAGATTCTTAATATTCTATTCATTGCCTTAATGAACGATAAAGATTTTCAAGGTTTTTGAGTTTATGCAGTGCTTTTAAATGTTATCTTCATCCACATTGGCAATTGAAATTGTTTGGGCAGTGGGCGAGGAAGTTTTCGAACTGCATGCGGGAGATGACTCGCAGATGGGATGAAATGCTTGGTTTTGAAGAAGACAAGGTCAGGGAAGAAAACCACAACCAGAATAACAGCAACAACGTTGAGAACAACAATGCAACTACGGTATTCTTTTTATTGTTGGTCTCTATGGTGAATATAACATATTAAGTGTAAAGATTTTAAGTGGTTTGTTCATCATCAATGCAATCAGGACAATTGTGGGGAAGATTGTTTTGAAGCTGTGACGGTGGAAAAGGCCGGGGAGTGTTTGATTATCCATTTCAAGTGTCCTTGCGGCAAAGGTTATCAGATTATAGTCTCTGGGAAGAACTGTTACTACAAGCTCATGTAGACGGTCAATCAATCATTCATTCAACAATGAGAGATCTCATCAATACTATTCTATCTCGATTTTCTCCTTGATTTTGATCCCTTTTCATTTGTCGCAAGTCAATACGGCAACAAATCAGTAAGAAACACATCTTGCTTTAAAGCAAACACATATCAACACATCTATCATGGTGAAAAAATTTGTAAAACGTTTCCTCTTCTCTCTTCACTCATCTCTTGTGGGTTGATTTTGAAAAAGAATTCACTGTTAACTTCTCTAAGACATCATTAATATTTTCAAGAACAACAATAAATATTTAGCACACAGATCCTCAAGCATCATAAATTACCTACTACAATGCTGCTTACCGGCGACTTGGAGAGATAACAAAGATACGGTAAAGGAGGCCAAAGGACTATTTCCCACCCATAGTTTGAGGCGGGGACAAACTGTCACATTTAAGGTTTTAAAAATCCAGTCTTTCACCATTGAAAAGATTTTTTTATAATTTTTTTACTAAAATGATTAAATTATCATTTTAAAAATTAAAAATTATAATTATAATTTTTAAATATAAATATTTTTAAAATATTTAAAAAATTTTAAAAAAATTTTTTAAATTAAAAAATTGAAGGAGTCATTGTTGTCGGTATCAACAGTGGTGGTCGCCTATAATAGAACCAGGTGGCCATTTTCGATCACTTGGTTTCAGGGGATGTCAGATCTCTAACCTTCTCGTTTGGTGGAGGCAACCAGATTGGCCACCTCTAATTTTGGAGGAGGCGGCTAGATCTAGCCTCCTCCGACGGAATTAGGAGTCGAAAACAGTCGTAAAGGGCCTGTTTTGGCTTCATTGGCCGTTTTTCACCTTTATTTCGGGCGGAGGCGGTCAAATTTGGCCGCCTCTGCCAAAACTAGAGGTGACCAATCTAGCTGTCTCTGCCAAAACTGGAGGCGACCGATCTGATTGCCTCCACCGAACGGAGAGCCCAGATCTGGCCTTCCCTTAAATTAGGTGACTGAAAATAGCCATCTGGTTCTATTATGGACGGCTACCGCTGTCGACACCGGTGGCAGTGGCATTTCAATTTTTTAATTTTAAAAATTTTTTAAATATATTTTTTATATTTATATAAAATTTTAATATTAAAAAAACAAAATCTACGTTATTAATGTACACTATTATTTTTAATATTAAATTTGATTTATAAGTGGAAGCTTAGGATTTTGAAACCTTGGGGTGGCAGTTGTCCCTGCCTCAAACTATGGGTGGAAAATAGTACTTTGGCCGGTAAAGGAGGTGATGTTTGGTTGCAAAGAGGCATATAATGTGATTTACTGCTATGAAATTGTGTTTATAAGATAGTGGTAATTCCGTAATAATCTTGAACTATAAAATATATAATAGTATTTTAAAAATAGACTAAGGGGGTGGGAACAGGGCGGAGACATATATTGCCTCATCCTTCATTTGCGGAGATATTTTTTTGGCTCTGTTCCTGTTTTTATGTGAGAATTCTCTTTATGTTTGGATCAAAATTGATCTTAAATTCGGATCGAAATTATCATCTCTACTTGTAAAGCATTTGACGTCATGCTTGAGAATTGAGATGCTCCCGGTTTTGTTATGCCTCTATAGCCTCTTGAGCCTTTAACCCTTTAAACTTGACGGAAAAGTCAGAACGACTTTCCAAGGGTGGAGTCCACGAGCTATTTTGAAATCCCAAGAGGTTTAGATATCACTATATTTTGTGGGGTTTCGATGTTTTCTCTTATGTATTCCTAATTTTGATTGGAGAAGGAATACTTCTCTTGGAATTCCACGGTATGATTAAGTTTAAATAACTTATTACCACCCAAGGTTTTACGAGATGATAATTTTTTTTTTTATTTTTAAAAATTTAAATACTCTATGGGTAACTAAAAATAATAATTAAATGTAATAGTCAATAATTAAAAATTAACAATCAAAATTTTTTATAAAAAAATTTAAAATAATAAAATAAATTTTATAAAAATATTAAAAATTATAAAAAATTATAAAAAGTAAAATTAAAAAAATAAAAAAACAATCACCACCATTGATGTGCTACTTTTTTTTTTTTTTGGATAGAGACGGTCAAATCTAACAGTCTTTACTATCAACTGTGGTCGAAAATAGTTAGAAATTGTCAATTTTAATCCTACTGACTGTTTCGACTATAATTGATGGAAGAGGCCGATCTGACTTCTTCTATTAAATAAAACAGTCAAATTTGATCATTTTGTAAATTTGGGACTATTTTCAATCTTCTGATTTTATTATAGGCAATCGGTGTAAATGACTATTACTTTTTTTATTTTTAATATTTTTTGAAAATTGTTAATGTTTTTATAAAAATTTTATATTTTATATTTAATATTAAATTATATATATAATATTTTTTTTGTTACGAGAATAGTTTAATCATTTCATCCAAAAAACAAAAAAGAGATAAAAAATATGGACAAAAAATGATTAGCAGGTGGGGGTTTAAAATTTCAAAATTTAAAAGAAAGAATCTTGTCTTTTCATCCAAGCTTGAGTCGGAATAAGGTCTTTTGCCCGTGAATAATTTCATTTCCATGTCCATGTAAAAAACTTCATACCAGAGTCTGATTTTATTTGTAAAGAAATTCGTTTTTGCATATTTGCTACAAATTTCACCCAACTTTTGATGTTGCAGCAGGTTTCTGCATTGTGATTTATTTCAGCTTCAAGAAAGAAAGAAAGGCAAAATCCTCATTACTGACTTTTTAATCTTACATAAGACCAATTATGCAAATCTTTTGGGTACTTCTGATCTTCATTTGCTTTTCTTATAAATCGATCTGTTTCGCAAGTGCAAAACTCTTGGACACATTTTTAGTTGCACCACGCGATGCCGCGGCGGCCGTTGCCTTTCTGTTACAGCTCATAATTCTGAAACTCTGCCTCAGAATATCAATTTCCCGATCCCTTCTGTATAATTCACGTTTAGCTGAAGCTAAATGAGCTTTTAGAGCTTCTGTGCTCTCCTGCTTCTCTTTCACCTCCCTTCTTAGCTTATTGATCATGTATTCTTCCTCTGCTTTCCAATATAGCCCATCTCCTGCAAAAGTACAGTTGATTTATATGATCATATTCATATGATATGGTAAAGAGAAAAATAAAAAGAAGTGAAAAGAAATTCAGTACCATGTGTTCGTTGAATGAGATGATCAAGCTCGGTTTTGATAGTGAGATAAAGTTGCTTCCATTTCTCCACAGCTTCATCTCTTCTAGCTCTTTCCTCTCTCATTTGCTCAACCAAGAAGCTTGTCCATTCTTTTTCACCTCCCACCACTCCATGTTCTTCCATTCCTCTAATCGTCTCTTCTTTTTCTTCCAGACTCTTCTTCAACCTCTTCACCTCCTCTCTCAGTTTCTTCCTCTCTTGCTTCCACTCACCCTCCTTCAATGCAAATAACATTACCTCGCGCTCATAAGCTTTACTCTCTTTCTCCCTCTCATCCATCATCTCTTTGATCTCCTCCTTTAAAACCCTTATCTTCTCTGTCAAAATCCCCTCATAGCGATCATTTTCACATAAATACTGGCTCTTTTTCTTGCTAGGAAAACCACCCATGTGATGAATGAGGGAATAAATCCGCTTCCTTTTTTGGGGTCTTCCTCTTTAGTTTGATACAGAAAGAGGAAGCGAGATATTTGTGCGAATGACAAAACTTTTGCAGCTGCAGTTTCAGAGAGGCTCCATCTCGCAAAGGCTGCTGCCCATTTATGAGTACAATGTGAGTGATTAATAATCTAGGCCACCTTAATTATTGATGGAATAGAACCATTTTACATTCCCGTGAAGAGCTCTTCCCTTCCCTGTCGATGATTTTACATAAAGACTAAAATCGCATGTACGTGGCTGATTAGACACGGCTTTTACACCCCACCACACCCCCCTTACGCCCATACTTTTTTCTCGTAAATACCGCATATGGTTTGTACAAAATTGGAAATTCATATTGTACCTCTGAGATACTGCTTTTGCCAAATCCCATCAACGGCTGATATAACATCGGCACATTTTTCACATCATGATCGTATGGTTTCTCTTTTCTTTTCTTCTCTTTAATCCTTTTGGTCACTGGTGATAAAGGCAATCAGTTATTTCCCTACAATTCTCTACTTCTACGGACTCAAGCTTTTCCAAATACCTAACAAGTGCCAAAGCGTCTTCCTTTTTCAGCGAAGTGATCTTAGGTGACGTTAGCAGTGTCAATTGTTAAGTTCCCTCTGAGCAGCTCCTGTGATTTGTCTATTTTTATTAAAATTAAATTCAAATTAAATTAATTTAATTTTAAAAATAAATTTAATTCAAATGAACATGAAATAAACTTAACTAATTTAATTATATATTAAAAAAATTGGTTGAATGATTTTTAAGCAACTTATTCGACTAACTTTTTTAAGATAAACTTAGTATGATATAACGTTTAGACAATTTTTTTTTTTTTTATATATAATTGGACAAAACCTTACTTTTTGGCCAATCTTTTACAACTACCCAAGATTTTATAGACAAAACTTATGTTTTCTTGATGAAATCATGTGATTCGACCAAAATATACATATTTTTGTTGAATAAATTATTTAAGATCTTACGTCCATATTTCAATAACATACTAAAAAACCATAAATTTTCAAAGGTTAAGAGTGGAAATACACTTTAAATCCGACAACACAAAAATGTGGATGCAATATATATATATTTAATAGTGGATAATTGTTGTTTGCAAAAAAGAAAAAAAATGTAAAATGTAACGATTCTCAAATCTTGCCTCTAAAGAATGTTATTTAGTATATAGATTATTTAATCTAGACTTTAGAATTATTTGATTAAATAATTATAACATATTTAGGATAGCTTATATGAATAATTAAATTGTGGATTATACTCATACTTTTATATTATTTAACCTATACTAGAATTAGTTTTTTTTGAATATTTGATCTAATGATTTTTATTTTTTTTTTTACCTTTATAATCCAAAAGCTAAAATATTAAACATATTAAATATTTTAACACAAATAATCAATTTTTAAATTATTTTTCAATCAATTATGATTATATATAATTAATTATCACATAATCAATTGTTTTTATAATCATAATCCATCATCATAATCATTTGTGCTAAATCATTAAACCCTTTCCACATAAC
Source organism: Anacardium occidentale (assembly GCA_026122585.1). Lineage (NCBI taxonomy): Eukaryota > Viridiplantae > Streptophyta > Magnoliopsida > Sapindales > Anacardiaceae > Anacardium > Anacardium occidentale. Next base: position 67,870 of record JAJEJH010000111.1, on the reverse strand, counting down.
CCCCCCATTATAATTTATCTTTAATTTGGGGGTTATGATTGGATCATGTTTGTGCTCCTTGTGAATCAATGGAATCCCAAATTCACATGAACAACTTAGTTTTTTCTAAATAAAATTTAATGGGCATTTGTTAATTGTTTAGACAGATTGTGTCATGTGACATGGTTCTGATTGATACCATGTCTTTATTAAAATCATTATAAATCTTTGACTTGATATGCTTAATCAAACATAAATGTATACCAAACACTTTAATACATACTGTACTTTTTCTGCCTAAACACAACCCATCAACATAAATTGCCCAAACAAACAATTAATGCTTGCATTATAATTGCACATATGAACAAATTCATTTATGAATTCAATCTTTGGATTCCCTGGCAGAGAGGGACCTCAGGCAGAAGGTGCTACACAACACAAGACAGGCCCATTTAGTTTTGCTATTGCTTTCCTTGTGCTCTAATATTGGGTAAAGGTTGAGCTTTAAATGGTTGGTGTCAATTGCTTCCTCTACTTCTATGAAAAACTTCATAATGGTTGGTTGGTTAGTTTTGTTTGTCATAAAAGAGCTCCTCTCTGTTAGTTTGGGTTGCCAATGGCTCCAAATTTATACCAAAAGAGGGGATTCATATTGAATAATTATTGAATTGGGTTTAACAAAAATATGATAGAATTATGAACCCTAAAATTGGATTAAGTTGTGAATGAAAGTGACTTGCTTTCAAACTAATTAATGTTTAAGTCGTAAAACACATAACATAAAAATTATACACTACTTTAACGAGTATTGTAATTGTGGATTAGATCATGATATCTAATAAGATTTATCGATTCAAAAAAGTATAAATCGAATTCTCTCGAATAATCAATAACAAAGTATAAAATAATATGACATACTATGATTGCATAACTTGTCCAACAACTTCTTTGGAAAGTCACAAATTATTTAATATTATTGTAAAACTGATAAATACTTAAAGATCAAAAGTATATTACTTTTAAAAGCTTGATCTTCATAACAAAGAGATTTGAACTATCAACTTACCATTTAAAACTTTGAAACACTTCAGTGGAGCCCTAAATAATGCTTAAAGTAGCCTAAATAAAATATAGGCCAAATGACTATTCCTACCCAAGGATTGACGGAATGATACATTGTCGTCCATTAAGTTTGACAAAAATTAAATTTCCACCCAAGGGTTGATGAAATGACACATTCTTATTTGTTAATTTTTAAAAAGTTAAATTTTCAATCATTTATCAAAATAATAATCAGTTTTAAGAATTAAACAATATTTATATTATTTTAATCAAATATTATAATGAAAATGTATTTGAGATATAAATATCAGTTTTTTAAACTTATAAGAGATAAGTGAATATTTTATCTATTTTGTTTTAAAACTTATCATTTTTATCTTATATATTTTGAAAATATATTTTAAACTCAATAAATTATAATATGATATATATATCCTTAATTTATTATACTTTTTAAGAGTGTATTTATCACTTTTAAAATTATTGAGAAATATTAAAATTTAAAAAGTTTAAAACACCCCTAAACATTTTTTCAAATTTCAAAGAAACCCTTAAAATTTTTTTAACACCCATAAAATAAAAAATTATTTTACAATTATATATCATTAATACCCCATTTATTTGTGTACGTAATTTTTTTTATTTTTAATTAAAATTAATATAAATTTAAATATAACATATTTAAAAAAAATTTAGCAGTAAAGCATTTTTTAGTTTAAGAGATTTTTGTTTTTTCATTAATTTTATAAAAATTAAACAAAACCTATTAATAAATTTAACACGTAAATGAGAGTTTGACTTTTTTCCAGATTAATGCGTGGAAATAAGTTATTTTATTAAACCTGGGGTAGGACATAGTCATTTGGCCTAAAATATACTTATATTAAACTTGAATATGTTAAGATCATACTTGAAAGCAAAGAAATTTCATTTGAAAGAGCATATGATTTGAAACATTTAAAGTCAATATAACACCTTGAAAGAGCAATTGAAATCTCCCATGAATAAAATAAAATGACAGAAGTAGAATAACTATAGTTGTAAATGAAACAAACCGATGATGCCTTCCAACACAGAGTTGCCTAAATAACAAGCAAATCGGCCTTGTGCTATACGCAAACTACGAAAGGTGGGTTTCAGGAGTTAAGTATTGTGTTTATTCAAAATTTATTAGTAATACGATTGATCTTAATTTTAAACTAAATCAAACCAAACCAAAAATTGTGAATGGTTTGAATTAAATAATCAGCAACCCTTGTAGCCATGGTTATTTTCATGCACCTTCAGGCCATAAGATCCAAGGCTTGACACACGTCTTAGCAAGGGGCGACGAGAGGCCTTGTTTGAAGCAATGGACAAGAGCTGTTACCCCAATTTGTTACAAAGAAAAAGACTGTAGAGTTCCGATATTACCCTTAAACTTTGCAAAAAGTAACGGATGTACCATTACAACTACTGCCCGTTCTTTTCATCCTTGAGGAGGGAAACAATAGCAGCACGTTTTTAACGATTGTTTGAGTTGATAAATAAAATTTCATAGAGGATAAAATAGAAGATTATACCCCCCATCCCATCATCAAAATTATTGTTATCCATCAATAATAAGATAAATATTAAGCAGAGAATTTTAAGAAAAACAATTTTTTTTTCTCATTTAATATAATATATAAATCCAATCTCTTTTGTCAAAATTATAGTATCTATAATGCTCTCCATTGCTTCGTTTGAATACAACATCAAGTAACCATGAGCCACTACAATGATAACATTGTTTGTTTCATAACTAGGAATTAAAGTTTTTATTGAATATACCGAGCAGCCCAGAATGTTGTCGTTTCATTAGGGAGAGATTAGTTGCAGAGGAGAGCTGTCTCGGTTTGTTCGATTCTTATTCTCCGTTGCAGTTTCGCCTTTCTACGTGTAGCATCTGCAGCAGCATCCTCCCATGTCACCCGAACAACAATTGGCGCTTCAATTTCAAACATAATCCTTGCTTTAACGGCGCCGTTGCAGTTGCACTACAATGATATAGAGACGCCGATACGTACCGACCTGGTTATTCATTTCTCGCTGCGTTCCTTGTCTTTGACCATTTTTATTATGCTTTCTTGTGCATTGACGTCGGTTGTTGGGGACATAACGCAGGGTTTATCGGCGCAGCTGTTGGATCTAAATCTTATCTGATTTTGGTCAATAATGGTACTTTTTTTTTTTTTAATCATGGTTGTTTTTCAAGGAAGTTAATAAAGGAAAGCTCGTTGTTTGACAATGTGAATGATTTTTGTTATTAGTTTTTTTGTTGGTTCAATGAAAAATTATTTTGGTGGTTAGCTATATATAATGTAGATATGAACGTGAAGAAATTTTCGTTGAATTTACAGAATTGAGATCATGTTGTTGAATTTTCTGAGCTGCTCGTGTGTAGTAAAGTATTACATGGAGAGTTTAGGTTTGGTCTAAACATTATTTACTGTTTAGTTAATCAAGTGTTGGTACTTTTGCTTTGAAGTGAGTGCTTCACTTTTTATGTTGCTATGAATAGCTTAGGCCCTGTTTGTAGTTGTATTTTTAATAGAATTTTGTTTGTTGCAACGTGACTCTCTTGCTCTTGTTCATCGTCTAATGAATTAATTGGGAATCACATTATTAATAACGAGTGTAATTTTGTGGCCGAAGCTTTGTCATGCATTTGCAATGTTTTGAACACAATGCTTGATTAAGTGGAATGAAAGAGTGGCGTTGTTGTTGTTGCCTGCATGATGACTGCTATTGGAGTATGCTATCAGCTTAGTGACATTAAAGCCATTTTAACTATTGGTGGCAGTAGCATTGAAGAAAACCAACTATATATTGACGTCAACTAAATTGGTGTTAAATAATTTCATCTGTGAAAATGCTGATAAAAGAGAAGCTATTTTCCTTTGTATAGGGAGGTACAAATATGTTGGAAGGGTTTATGATAATATTGTTTTGAGAGTAGAAGGCCAATTCTGGATCTTTTTCTGAAATTTCTTACGTAACGTTTGTCTCTTCAAAAAGAGAAAGCATTTACCAAATGTGTAACAGTGATAGAATTGTATGGCATTATATCCATGTCTTATGATGTTAAAGAACAAAGATGCAGACTCATATTTAATGTTTTATGCTGTTAAATTTTATTCCATTAATATTAGAGACCAAATATGTTGCTTGCTCCTAGAGTGAAATGTCTTTTAACCTGGCTTTTATTTGTTTCTGATGCCTATCCTATGGATGAAGATTAGACTACTTTCTCAGGCTTATGCACTCATGATTACTTGCGACTCAAGCTGGTCGAGTTAATTTCACTGTTGGGTCTCTTGTTTGGGTTGAAGATTTGGAGGTGATTTGGATAGATGGGGAGGTTGAAGAAGTTAAAAATGAAGAGATTAAAATAAGGTGTACATCAGGGAAGATGGCAAGTGCTGCTTCTCAGCAGTGGTTATGCATCTTTTCCATAATAGAAAAGTGGAAAATTTCCCTATCTTTGAAAGTTTGTTTCTGTAAGCATTGTATATAAACATTGCTATACATATATTTTTTTAAATAGTAATTTTATTAATCTGTTTATTCCTTCGTTTACAATTTATTATTCGATAATGGGTATGTGGAAGTTAAATTCTTAATTTCTTATATCAAGGTATGATTGGAGTTGAAGAATAGCTAATATGGCCTGAATACTTCATTGAGACTCATTAGTTTAGAACAAAATAAAGTATCAATAGTCAAGAAGCCTGGCTGAGATTTTACAATGGGCTTTATTTTCCATGTGAATGTTATATATGACTAATAACATGTATTGCTAAGTCATTTGCTACATGCAATCCTATAACATGTATTACTAGGTCGTCACTACATGCAGTCCTATAATAATGTGTATTGCTAAGTCAGTCACTACATGCAATTCTATAACATGTATTGCTAAGTCAGCCACTGCATGTAATTCTATAACATGTATTGCTAAGTCAGCCACTGCATGTAATTCTATAACATGTATTGCTAAGTCAGCCACTACATGTAATTCTATAACATGAATTGCTAAGTCAGCCACTACATGTAATTCTATAACATGAATTGCTAAGTCAGTAACTAGAAGTAATTCTATGAGGATTCGAGTAAGTAGATAGTGCATTTGTAGATCAAGAAAGTTAGATATGCAAGTGACCATGTACACAAGATTTTTATTGTCATGCATGTAGTAAAGAGTTTTCTGGCCATGGGAAGTTTATGTTAAAGTATTGGGTGGGGGGAGATTTGCTTCCAGAAAATGTCAATGAATGGATCTTTTAATGTGTGTTTTAAAGTAAACAGGTGTTATCCTTTTACATTATTCTTGCATATGAAACTGCTTCATTTCAGCATTCTTTGTTTGTGAGGACTGTGCCTGGATACAGTATTGTCAAATGACTTGGTTTTACGTTTTTGTTGGTGTAGTGTAGGATTTGGGTATTTACATTGTTGGCTAAAAACAAAAATGAGAACCCTGGATGACCATTTGTTTAGGTTAAATGCCAATATCTCAATCGATGAAGCATTTTGCATCAGAATCTTGGGACTTGTTTCATCTAACAGTACCTTTGTTTTTTCTGATGTAGATATTTAGTATATTGATGTACCTATCTCATTATAATTGCTACTGTTTTTTTAACTTTAGTTTCATAGTTTGTTATGAGAAAAAAGGTAGCTATGCTTGTAAAAGTTATTGTCTTGCTTGAATGTCATGATACACTTCATGTTGGCTGTATATTATGAAATCTGGAACCTGCTTCATTTTTTATTTAGTTATAAGAAATTAGTGGTTGTGTTGTTCCAGGTTGTTGCCAAAGCCTCTGATTTCCATCCAAGGGATGCTGAATTTCCTCCAAGTGGTATTGATGATATGACAAAGTTGGCTAATCTTCATGAACCAGGGGTTCTATACAATTTAAAATGCCGATATGATATAAATGAAATCTATGTAAGTATTAAACAGTTAATTTGTACACAAACATTTTACTTCTGGGCTTGTTGTTTGGTAAAGTACATTTTAACCGTGCTGGTCTTATTAGATGCTTCATATCATCGTTACTATTTCATGCAATTATATTCTTTTTCTTTTGGTTCTGGGGTTAGGACGGTGCTCATTGTGCTAGTATATATGATTAATATTGTGGTCATTCACTTCTTACTTTTGTTTTCTTTTTTTCCCCAGTAAAACTTTGTATGAATAAAACTGACTAATGGTGATTCCAGACTTATACAGGATATATATTGATTGCTGTGAATCCTTTTCAAAGACTTCCTCATTTGTATGATAATCATATGATGGAACAATATAAAGGTGTAGCTTTGGGTGAGCTGAGCCCTCATCCTTTTGCCATTGCAGATTCTGCTTACAGGTAATATATTTTAAGCCTTAGATTGTCTTAACTACATGCTTTAGGATTTGCAATGTGCCTAGCATTATAAAAATTTGTTATTTCAGACAGATGATTAACGAGGGAATAAGCCAGTCAATTTTGGTTAGTGGGGAAAGTGGAGCCGGTAAAACAGAAAGTACAAAGCTGCTCATGTGTTATCTTGCCTATATGGGAGGAAGAACTACAACTGAGAAGCGGTCTGTGGAGCAGCAAGCCCTAGAGGTGGCAAATTTAATCTTTACTTTTCCTACTTGGTGGTTTGTGACTAAGATGGTACACTGCATTAATTCCATTTTGTTTTTCTGGTGTGGTAGTCCAATCCTGTCCTGGAAGTATTTGGCAATGCAAAGACTCTGCGAAACAATAATTCTAGGCAAGAAAACTTAATATCCTAGAGTTTTGATTTTAGTGTCTGTTTCATGGAAAATTCTGTTGGAATTGTTTGTAATGTCATTTCAGTCGTTTTGGTAAGTTTGTGGAGATTCAATTTGATCAAAGTGGTAGGATTTCAGGAGTGCCATTAGAACTTATTTGCTGGAACGTTCCCGTGTCTGTCAAGTGTCTGATCCTGAGCGAAATTATCATTGCTTTTACATGCTTTGTGCAGCACCAAATGTATGCCTTATTTTGACATTTGTCTGGTTGAGTGATGATAAATTGAGTATGGTGTTATAATGCTTCTTAGATTTATAATCAGTAATTCTTCTTCAAATACAAGTTTTGATGTGGCTTTATCTTATCTATTTTTTTTTTTTTCCCTAATATGTTTGGAACAAATATAGTATAACGTGCATCTTGTGTATGACAGTGGGTGGTGATAAATTGAATATTATGTTTTAATGCTTCTTAGTGATATAATTAATATCTATGTACAAAGTTTTGACAGTACATCATCTTATTCTTCTTCTTTGACAAACCTTTTTAGAATAATTACTATAAATATGGGTATCGCTTGTTAAGTAATTTCAAAGGATATATTTTTCTTTATCCAAAGGGAGTGATTTTTCTATATTCTGTTTGATTATCCATCTTTTTGATAATTTTTTGACTTTTTTAGTCCTGTTGAGGGAATTTTTGTAGTCTAATGAAGAATTGTAATATTTTGTTGCTAGCAACAATATTTTAGCTGTAAAGTAATTTTGCTTTTATGGAGAAAAGTTTACACCCAAACATGGATTTATGTTTTGTTGGAGGTTTTTATTCAAAGTGTGTCAAAACTTGGAGAAGTTTACTTTTTTATAATCAAATTAAAAGAATATTTCTTCTATTTTAAAAATATATACATTATTTCAAGGGAATCAATGCTATAGACATCAAGAAGTACCTCAAAATTCCCATACCAAGTGATCTGGTTTTAAAATGGCACTTTTGTGTAAATGACAAGTTGAGGGGATAAGTGATGTGCAGTGCCTCAAAGGATGATACATCACTTGGAATATGAAATTTTGATGCTATTTGGACTACATAACAGTACTTCTTTGAGGATGCTGTTCATATTTTGTCATGAAACTTTCATGTTCTAACAAGTCTATTAATTGGTGTTGATAGACTTTAGAGTACATTAGCTTTAAAAAATTGTTGTCAGTCTCAGCACATTTGTTCATCAGCTGTATGGTTTTAAAACCAATCGTAAGAATATTTTTACAGTCTCAACACACTTCTTCGGTTGTAAGTATTTACAAATCACTAAGGAATAGATGCCTGTGGCCACCCTGTAAAACTCAATAAATGATTTGATCTGCATATGCAAATTATCTAACAGGAATAGTTACAAGGTCTGGTTGGAATTTCTGGATTGGATGATGAAGACATGGTTGATTTTCTTTCTCTGAAGATACGGTTTTCTTTTGGGATGTTGGCCACAGGTAGTCTTATATAGGAGTTTGGGAAGTAATCAATGCCTGCAAATTCTAGTCAAGAATTTCTGATTTCCAAAAATGGACAGATTGAGTTGAGATAGAAGATAAAAGCTAGTGTGAAGTTTTCTCATGTTATATAACGGTAGAGTTGTGGCTCTTAGCTCTGTAATCCACTCATTAGAACCTATGTTAGATCCCACCAAATAGCACACATATATAATTTAGTACAGTGTCAGTTTCACTAAAGTTTGATTGGTTCGATTATGATTTTAGTGAAAATGTCCAGTGAACTGTTCATTCAGTGAGAGGGTTGTAAAATGAATTGTGTTGGTCAGTCAATCAGTGCTTAGCATTGAAGTAATAAGGAAGCTTTCACGGGTGTATATGGGGATATCTTGAAATAGATGTTTTTTGGTCTTATTATCTTTTATGGCTTGACAGGAAATCCTGCCTCTGGGTTAGAGAACTGTCTTTCAAGATTTATACAGCTTGGTCATCTTTTTATTGTTTTGTGGTTGAATATTTTTATAGTCTTTGAGTTATCGGTATACCTACATTGCTTGATTAATAAAGTCCGCTGATTCAACTGAAGCTTTTCATTCATGAAATTTGGTTAGTCATTACTGTTCAAAAAATGAAGACAATCTGCTAGGCACTGATTGGTGTGGTTTCGGAATTAGTTTTTGCATATTTGCTTTGTCTAAAAAAGGAGTAATTTAATCTTGAATTTTTAACAATATTTAAAATTTCATACTTTAAATATGGTTTTACTTTGAAAAAGAGTATTTTGCTTTCTAGATACTATTTTTCAAATTGGAACTAGAACGTTAACATTAGCTTTTTGAGAATGAGTTTTGTGTTTTGAGATTTAATATCAAATGCATTCTCTTTTGTCTGTTTCTGAATTTTCTCTTTTACTGTGAAATAAGTATTTGAGTTTTGGTTGTGTTAATACAATTGTTGTAAAGATTGTTCTTTGTGTCATTTTTGGAGATATGCTATTATAAACAGAAGGATATCATATTTCAGCATATAAAAATTACATGAGAACTAGCTTCTTCTTATAGGACAAAAGATCTCTAATTTATCCTAGAATATTACACAATTTCAATTTACTTTATTAACAAAATATCTTAACCAAGAACATGAAATAATCTCTAAAAAATTAGCAAATTGAGATATTTGAAATCTCTAGAAAATTATGAAATTGAAATGTTTGAAATTGTGAGAATTAGGAAACTCAATCCCCCTGAAGTTGGCTTGAAGATATTTTTCGTTGCCAACTTGCTAACCAGGCTGTCAAATTGTTTCTTATGCAACATTTTTGTTAGAACATTGTTAACTTGGTTGATTTTTTGAATATGTGGTATACAAATCACTCTACTAGCAATCTGTTCTTTAATAATGTGCTTGTCAACTTTAATGTGTTCAGTTCTGGCATGAAGAATTAGACTGTAAGCAATTGCAACCTTTTTATCATAGTACTTTGATTAGTAGAGTAAAAACCTTTCAATTCTTTTAGTAGCCTCTTTATCTACATAACTTCACAAATTCCATGAGCAGTTGATCAAAATTTGACTTCAGAACTATTCTTAGCTCAATCTGCGTCCGTATAAGCATCTAACTATGGTTGATCATGATTTATAAGGAGTAATCCTTTACAAGGTATGCCCTTTAGGTATCTTAGAATTCTATAGGCAACTTCAAAGTGTTCTAAGCCCGAAGAATGCATAAGTTAACTTATCATACTTACTGCAAAGCCTACGTTAGGTATTGTATGTAATAGATAAATTAGCTTACTAAAAAATCTTTGGTATTGCTCCATATTGACTATATCCTTCACTTCAACTGGTTGCAATTTCAAGTTGGTTTCAACCAGAGTCTTGACCGCCTTGCCCAGTGTATAGGTCTAGAACATAACTACACTAATTCACAACCCTTGGATCTTGCAAATTCCATTCCAAGAAAGTGCTTTAGAGCTCCTAAGCCTTTAATTTCAAATGCACTTGTTAGTTTGATCTTTAAATCTTCAATTCAACAATATCATTTTCTGTTAATATTATGTCATCCAAATACCATTAGAATACTTGTTTATCAATTCCAAAGTGTTTATAGAATATTATGTGATCAACTTGGCTTTGGGAGTAACCATAGTTTTTCACCTCCCTTCTAAACCTTCCAAACCAAGTCCTAGGAAGAGATTGTTTAAGACCTTTCACGGATTTTTTTTAGTTTGCATTCTTTGTCTACTCCGAGATCTTCTTCAAAATTAAGGGAGAGATCCATCAAACCTATTTTATTCCAAATCCCCATTCAAGACAGCACTTTTTACATCTAGTTGATGTAATGACCATGTATAATTTATTGCTAAAGAGAGACACTTGTATTGAGTTTGTCTTTGCAATATAGGCAAATGTCTCCTGACAGTGATAGTAAAAACCCTTCAGCCATGTGCCTTGCATGTCGTAAGTTTGGGTAAACCCTTTAGCCATGAGCCTTGTCTTAAACCTCTCAATGCTTATATCAACCCTACCTTTTACAATAAGGATCTATTTGCATCGCATTGTGGTCTTATCTCTTGGGAAATTAACAATCTTCTAGGTTTCATTCTTTCAAGAGCATTAGTCTCTTCTTTGATTGCTACTTCCAATTCGGATATCTAGTTCTTCTTGAATTGTTTTGGTCACAAATAGATTAGAAATTTTTTAAAGAAAGATTGTATGTTTGTTTAACAATTTTTTATATGACGGATACTTTGCAATATGATGACTGACAAATGATCTTGTTCATTTTTATTGACAATTAGAAGATCTAAATTAGACATATCAAAATTTAGAGATTCAAATGTAGGACTAAGTTTATAATTAACTTGAGCATTTGAAAGATCATCCTTAAGATTTTGAGATTGAATAATTATTAGAGGAATAGATGAATCAATAATATTTTTGTGAGACCTTCGCCTAGTGTAAATTAGAAGATTAGAGTTAGCAATTTATTGATCCTTGCTTAGAGTTTGACATTTATTGATCCTTTTTAGTGACTCTCTCTTGTTTCAGATACATCAATGCCTAGTACCTATTAACTAAGAGTCTCTTTATTTGCATTATTTGGAACATGATCTTTTTTTTTCCTTGTTTATTAGAATGGATTGGTGACAAGATCGATTTTTGTAATGGTTCAAATACTTTTAAAAAATTATCATCTTTAATAATATTCTTTCCCTAAAGATCATTTTTATTGAAAAAAGGTTGTTTTTCCATAAAGGTTATCTATGTGATTCTTCTTTGTTGTAGGATTAAAGCACATGCATTGAAAACAGAGTCAGATATTTTGTTTATCAAATAAGATGCAGTTAAAATTGCTTCTCTCCAAAGAATTTTGAACATGCATTGAAAACATATTAGTTGTAGCTACTTCAACTAGATGTCTATTTTTCTTTTTTTTAGTAGTTCTGTTTTGTTGAGGAGTTTTATGACAAGTAAATTGATGTAAAATGCCTCTGTGTTTCAAAACTTTGTCCAAATATTAATTAAAGTACTCTGTTCCATAATCTAATGAAAGAATGCAATTTTTCATTTTAAAGTTTTTTCCAATTATGTCATAAAATAACACAATGATCTTTTGACAAATGACAACTTTCACATTGAAGCATAGAACATTGAAGTAGGAAATAAATGTTTTAGATGAGGAAAACTAGGATGTCCTAGTCTAAGATGTCATTGCATTATTTAATTTAAAACAGAATTTGAATCAAAGCTACTATAGACTTGCCTTTTTATTACCAAAGGAGATCTCATCAAAATAGTAGAGTCCATTTGTCTCTCTTACCCTGCCAATCATCATCCCTGGCATCTGATTTTGAAAAACAGAATAGGAGTCAAAGAAAATAACAAAACTATTAGAATCTTCTGAAAATTTGCTGACTGATAATAGATGGTAAGCAAGTTTAGGAACATGGAACATGTACTTAGGAATTATATAATAGAAAGTTTAATGAGACTTTTGCCAGGAATAGGAGAAAAACAACCATTAATAATTCAAATTTTTTCATTTCTCAGACTAATAGAGTAAGAATGAAATAGATTGAACAAACTAATCATGTGATGACAAATGCCCGAATCAATGATCCAGGGAGTGGAATTTAGGGTGGTAGATAAAGTAAAAGGATTTCTATTTGTATGAGCTAGTGGATAATTACAGTATTAGATATCAGATTGGACTTTAGAAGTTTTAGAAGTTCAATTTGCACTTTGCTAAAAGGACAAACTCAACTTCATTGGCAGTGGTAAACTTTGAAGAAGCTGCATATACGGTTATGATGAGTGACAACAATATTGAAGAGCAATGTAGGGTTTTCACATAATTCTAGACTGGTAGTAGTTGACTTCTTCGATGGTTTTGTGCTTTTCGAAAGCTTCTTGACTAGCTTTTTTCGGCTTCTTAACAGGATTCTGGTCTCAGGATTTTTGCTCTAATACCATATAAATTGAAAGAAATTTTATTTTAGTATATGGAAGTTACATGAAAATTAGCGCTTATATATATATATATATATATGTGTGTGTGTGTGTATATATGGAAGAAGATCTTTAATGTAGGAAACTATAATAGTACGCAATTTCTTTTTGTTATATTTAATCCTAGCTAAGAATAGGAAATAATCTTTGAAAAATTAGAAAATTGAGATATTTGAAATTGTAATAATTAGGAAACCTAATCTGAATTTTCCTCTTTTCCACAACTATTTATGAAGATAATGTGGTTACTATGGTTTAATTTTCCTGAAATGGCAATGATCTTAGTCTTTGTTATTTTTCTTTTTTGTCTACGATTTAAAGTGTCTAAAGAAATTTTCTTTTATATTTTAAAAAATTCTTTTTCAGGTTATACACCAGAAGACTAGAGTATCCTATGATGAAATTGCAAATGACCTCTGTCCTGTAAGTTCTGTTTTAAGTATAATTCAAGTGTAAAAAAAATATGATGCTCTTTTGAGACGATTACCAAAATCATGTCAGTTTTTTTATTTTTTCTCATAAGTTATACTTTTGGGTAACAAGTTTCATCGTTCACTTTGTAACTTGATAAATTTGGATTTATATGTCTAAAAATGCTGTAGATTCTTTTGAAACCTGTTTGTTTCTTCAGGTCTTGTAGATTCTTTTGAAACCTGTTTGTTTCTTCGGGTCTTAAGTGTTCAACAGCTTTATAGAATATGTACGCTCTATTGGGACGACTACAACACTCAAAGTGTATCCCCTGAAGTAAGTATATAAAAAAAAAAAAAAAAATGGCTATCTTTCCATATTCCGTATTTATTTATTGTTAATCGGTGCCTCACGTTGTGTTTGGACAGGTTATATCTAGCATGAAAGTTCTTATGACAGAAGACTCGACTGGTGATGATAGCAAATCCTTCTTGTTGGATGATGATTCCAGGTATGTGAAGAAATTTTGGTGGTTTTGAAAGGATAAGGGGTGTTTGGAGCATTTACTGACTGTTGGTTCTATTCAGCATTCCTTTCTCAGTGGACGATTTTCTTTAACCACCCATGAGAAGGATATCTCAGATGTGAAGGCTGCTGCAGAACCTGTTGAGAATCCAGCCTTTCAATTTTTGCAGCATTAAGGCCTCCGTTATTGCATTTTTTTCCCTCTCCATAACGCAATGGAGCACATCTTAGCAAGTAGAAATGTCAGCATAGGTCCAGCGAATGCCACAAGAGACTAGTCTTCCCCAAAGGGGGCTAAGGGAAAATTGTAGTATGTCCCGGCCTCCATTTTCCATATTGTACAAAGTAACTAGCAGAATACAACAACATAATATAATATTAGTTTTACTTAATGTAGTATTTGTTTATTGTAATGTTCTTTAATTAAATTGAAAATTTTTTTACGCAGTAATTTGTGACCCCTTCTAATTTTTTATCGAAGGAAGAAACTATACGTTCAATCTGTTCTTTAAATTAAATTTAATGGAACTTCTCAGATTATTATAGTTTGATTGGTTTATGCATGTGTAAAATTTTCTCTTACAAAACTACACAAAATTCCAACTTATATCTGTTAAGCGCATCCAAAAACTTCTATTATGATCTTGAAAGTTAGTTTTTATATATATATTTATATATGTATATGTACATGGGACAAATCACAAATTTTCATCAAAACAATAATAAAATGATTTTATATATATATATATAAAATATTTGTTTATATATTTATTTATTTTTAATTTAAACTTTGATGAAACGATAAATTATCATTTATTTAGTTTGAAAAGTTTATTTCTTAAGTTAAAATATAGTTTCGACATTCAAATACATTTTTGTCACATTTTTATGATATATGATATATAATAAGATTGATATTTTTCAAGTCAAACATAGATTTTGTAGTACAATGCAATTTGGACATATTCTAGGCTACATAATAAAGTTAATGCTATTTACATTCCTGATAGTTGGTCGAATAACATTTTGCCTTAACTATATTATGTGTTTGTCCGCTCATCCTTTGTTTCCAAAATTAATTAATGTTGATTTTCTAATCAGCACAAAAAAAAAAAAAACAGTTTTTAAAATGATTTCAAAAACATCGACTAATTAATGACGGATGTGTGGCTTCATCTTCTACCTTTTTTTTGCTTTTCCTTATTGACATCTATTTTTCTCACTTTTTTTTATATACCTTTCTGAACCATGTTTTAACAAAATTAATTAGTGTAACCTTTTTTTTTTATGTCAAATCACATGTGAGATGGTGTAATTTGGTCAAAATCTCATATTTCAATGTAATTTCAATCAAATCACATTACTTCATCTAGATTGTATCAAAATTATAAAAATATTTCTATTTTTACTCTATTTTTCTTTTAATTTATCAATTTATAATTGTTTATCTCTTATGGGTATGTTAACATATTTTGGGATTATATCTTTGAGTTACCAAAATAAAAAGATATTGAATACCAATTTCAAAGATGTTGGTGATGGAAAGAGGTTGACACAAAAGCTTTTTGCGAGATAATATATTAGATTCAATTAATGACTTAAACAAATGATTGTTGTGAATAATAAATTTTAAGAGGCGAAGATAGTTGGTGGTGTTAGTGGTGACTATGAACACATTTTCATAATTACATGATGAAGGTTGGTGGTGAAGAAGATGGAGGAAACCTTATGTGTGGAAGCCAATTTAGAAGAACAATGGGTTAACTAGTGTTGTTGGTGGTGATTATATTGACGATGAGAAGATTTTATTTATTAATGATGAAGATAGCTGGTAAGTATAAAATTAAATTTTCATCGAAAAAAGTTGTCAATAATAGGTGATGAAGATGGTTAGTAGTGGTATTAGTTATAAAAATGATATAAATGATTGATTTTTATAATTTTAATAAAATTAAATACATTTGTCTTTTTCATTGTCTAAATCATGGTTTTAAAAATCAAATTGGGTTGGTTGGTCTAGTTGATCGGATCATACTTGTTAGCAAAAACAATTTTGGTTAGCTTTAAAATCGTTTTTGGAGTTAGATCAAATTAGACTGGGTTGAATTGAGTGCTTCAAATGACTCAATCGGACCAAAACAAAAAAAAGGGTTTGATATAGTTAACATAAAAAATCAATTCTTTTTAAAATTAAATTTTGAAACTTAAACCCAAAATCTTTTTTTTCAATTTTAAATACATATACACTATCAAACTAAATTCATTTCAGTATTTAAATAATTTATACTATATATTTAATGTAAATTATATAAAATTATTTGTTAATATTATTTTTTTAAATAGTTAATTGGTTCGATCATTAATTAAATAGGATCACACACTCTATTTTGTAGGTATCTAATTTAATTTTAAAAATATTAATTTAAATATTGAAAACCAAAGATAAAACAATATTTTACATTAAAATCAAACAAAATTCATTAAAAATAGACGAGGAGTGGATAAAAAGATAAGAAACATTGGTCCATCAAAGTTGGGTGCGAAGTAATTATTCTGCCTCTATCCATAAATATATTCTCTTGTGAACAAAATTTAAATGATAGGATTGCATTTATTTCTTCAAAGTGAGGTTCATAATTAGATGTCAGTTCAGTAAAATGAGGCGGAAACTCCACCGCCCACGGCAGCTGATGACAGTAAGATTTAATCGGGTATGTGGGTGGCAATCTTTGCCCATACGTATCTGTCTGAACTTGGCACTGGGTCAAGTTTTATCTGCAGACAATAATAACTTTGTTCCAATGTTCCTAGCTACGTACATGCCATGCTTGTTATCTAGTATCAAAATTCAATCTGGAATCTTCAATTCAACAATGCCCAAATATGCCACTGCACTCCACATGTAACTGCTCATTTATTTAGTTGAAAAGAGAAAGCACATGGTGGTGGAAATGGGGTTCAGTTTTCCATTAAAAGGGCATGTTGACCAGTTCTTCAAAAACTTCATGTGATCACATGTATTGCCATGTTTGATTGAATGTATATTCCTTCCTTTCAGTTATTACAGTTGAGGAGTTAGTTGCTCTTCTTCTTCTTCTTCTTCTTCTTCTTCTTCTTCTTCTGATATTATATTATATTATATGCCATATGGGCATATCAAGAATGTGTCTAGTTTTTCTGGGTTCAATAAATTTTAGGTTAAATGCAGAGAGAGAGAGAGAGAATCTTGATTGGTAAACAAATTGAATTTGATGGTGGAATGAACAAAGGCCTATATTCATTGAATCCATTAATTCTTGGGAGACGCAACTCCCTGGGATATCTGTTTATACATGCTCTCAATTTAATTTCCCACTTCAAAATTTTCAAACCCATTCCTATATTGAGTGAGATTCTGTATTCACTTTCAAATTAATTGATGTACATCTTATTGTATTTTTACAAAAATCTCATATCAAGCAGGTACTTCTTGTGGCCATTTTGGCCTCAAGTGTTCTTTTTTATGTTCTTCTAATTTTAGGAATCTTATGTGCATGCATGTTTGGCTTAAATTTGTTGGTTTTTAATTTCTTTTTTAGAAAATACCATTTCCCCCTCCAGTTTGACCTAAACACCCTTTTTCATTCTTAATTAATATAAATAATACTCTTTCATCTAAAATCAAACTTGTTTAAAAAAATTAATGATTTTTAAAGACAAAATAGTAATTTAACTATTATTAATTTAAGAAAATAAAAAATAACAGTTTTATGAATTAGACTCAAACATTTTAATTATGACAATTTAATTATTGAAAAAGTTTAAAAACTCATAAATTAGTCATTAAAACTTTTTCAATTTTTAATATATTTTAAAATTATTATATAATCTAAATAGTTGGAATATGACATTTATATTAATAATTTATTACATTATAATCAAAATTTGTAAAGTATAATTGTCGTTTTTTTAAACTATCAAGAGTATATAATGTTTTAAAATTTTAAGGGATCCCTAAGCTTTTTTAAATTTTCAATAAACCCCTAAAATTTTTAAAAAGATCCAAAATATCTTAAAAAATTATAGTTTACACCTTAATAGACAATTATATGACAAAAACACTTCTATCTATTGGAAATAGGAAAAATTAGGTAAGGATGAAATGAAAAAAAATAAATAATTTTTTATATAATATGAATATTTAAAGTGTATATTTTTAATTTTTGCTAATTTAGGATAACATAATAAATTTCAAAATAAAATAGTAGGGATACAATAGTAATTTCACTTTTTAATATTATTTTTTCATTAATAAAACTTGATTTTGGATGAGAAAATGTTATTAATGCTTAATTTGGGTGGAAATATGATAGTGTTTTAAGGGCAAACTTTGGGTGGGAAAATGTAATTCATTGGATTTTTTTTAAAATTTTTTTTCTTGTATTAAATGTCAATCGCAGCACCAAATTTTGGTCTAAGACTTGTCATTGATATCATTAATAGGAGCCGACCTAAGATTTAAATTAAAATTTATAAATAGAATAACCCTAACCTGTGTTCTAAAGTCACATGTTAAGTGCATCAAAAATCCAAAATTTTGATTGTATCGATATACATTTGACTATAAATAGATAGAATATCAATCAAATTTTTGTTTGTAATTCTCCTGCATGTTCCCTGAAGTCTCATCTTTGACAATATTTCATATAAATACATAAAATAATTAAATTGTAAGTAATTCTCTAGTCAAGAAATCTTGATATTGATTTTTTCAGGATCATATTTAGACAACCTTTGGATCCTTCACCATAATAGTTTAACCAAAAAATTAGTCATTGTAGATCAGTGTAAAAGAAGAGAAAGATTTAGGTTGAGGGAAGTGCCATGGAATTTGGATGAATTAGTAGTGGAGATATTGGCTTCATTCATTCAAACTTTGAAACCGACCTCATTAATAGAATCTCGTCATGGGGAACTCGGTTTGATTAATTTAATTTAATTTTTTGTATCAAGATCATGATCTTCCTTATTGTAAAACTAAATCGCCGCACCCACTTCAATGATTTTGTAGATCATGCCTTTGCTTAAATATTATAGTTGTGTCTTGATAATATATGCCTTTATTGGGATTCTATTTCATAATATTAATTAATAATCTATCATTCTTACCAAACTCCTAAAAAAGTTCAAAAAGAAAACACAATATATATATATATATACACACAAATTATATTTCATTCAATAAAAGACAATATGATTGGTCAACCTTGTTGATTAGGGCACATGTAGAGTTTCATAAATAATTATATAAATAAATATATCACACCCCTTGTTTTGTTATTCATGACTTTTCATGCATTTCATTTGAAGATTCACAAACTTTTTGCAATGGAAATTAATTAACAATAATAATACTGAAAATTGCAGCAAATAAATGTATTTGTTTTGGTTTATTTATGACCTAATTTTGTTTTTCTGTTAGGTCTAGGCATATATATATATATATCGTGTTCTTGATGAGATCATTGGAGTTTTTGTGATTAGTCAAATGAAAAATAAAATAGTCAATTGGAGATTACAAAGGAGGACGATCATATGGAAATTATTAAGAGGTTTGTAAAGGTTCTGGAACAATGCGTTAGCGCAAATGATGGCCATGGAAGCTTGTGGGAAGCCAAATTATTTATTCATTTCCTTCCAACTTCTCATGTTTTCATGTGACTCACTCTCTTATTTTAATAAGAGAAGCATTCACAAAGCTATATATACAATGAATTATCATATGTTATTAGTAAATTCTAAACGACTTTATATTACATATTTGTGTTGTTTATCGGCCATGTAATTGATTGAAAGCTTTTGGTTATCCATATGAGAACATCAATAAAAAGAAACCATCAAACCCTACAAAAGGTTTTCACCAGAAATCGAGTATATGTTTATAATATTTTAAAGCAAAAGAAGAGATTAAGATTTGCTTAAAGACTCCCAAATTAAAATGAAAAGCATAGACCTAACCTAGTGGGGAATCTTGAGGAAACCTCTTTAATGATTAATAGAGGTCAAACTTTAATGGAATGATATTTATTATACTTTAATTTTGAAAAATTATTTTTTTATTTATCTGTTAAATTTGTTGATAAATTCTTTTTTTTTTTTAATAAAATTGGTTAAAAGACAAAATACTTTACATTTTTATTGAAGCTAAACCATAATTTACCCTAAAAAAATTATAAATTTTTTATCCATTTTGTTGTTGCCCATTTTATCTAACTCTGTCGATATTGAACTAATTAACTTTCCCTCCTTGTCACCTAAATGAAAACATCTCACTTTGTTTAACTTTGTTCATGTTGGATCAATCAACTTTCCTTGCTTGTCGTCTGAATGCAAACACATCACCTTGTTGTGCAGCTCTTCTTGCAACATTGGATCGATCACACCTAACTTCTCGGGCTCTAACATACACTACTTGAATTTAGAAGTTGTCATTTCCATATTCGCCAACTATGCGATGCACATTGCTATTGATGTTGTGACCCTCTCCTTCATTCTCTCATTCTTTGACTGTAAAGTTGTTCTCCATTTCTCATAGGCACTGTTCGTTGTGACTTTCGCCTTCCCTCCAAACACCACTATTACCATCTGCCTCCATCACAATAATGACTCTCTCCTTCCTTCCAAATACCATTTTTTGTCACTATAACATCCACCTTTATTATCCACAGCTAATGCCATATTCATCAACATGAATCAGTATCCTTTTTCTAACCAATTTTTCTACTCATCTCAAAATTTTCTAATTTTCTCTCATTATTTGAAAAAAAAAATATGTTAATTTCAATGATTAAATCTAGTCCTTTCTTACACCTTTTCTGATTTCCAGAGAATCAAATTTCTTTTTTCTTTTTTCTTTTTGGGTGTTTCAGCATACACTTTGTTTATAAACTTTTATACTCTAATTATCTAAATTCAAGCAACAGAGTTGTGAATCTCAAATTTTATTGATTTGACGTCAGTATAGGGGCCATTTGAAGTGTGGGAGGAGGTCTAACGCCACAGTCAAGACCTGGCAGACGGATTGGCTCATGCTTTCCGTAGTCTAATTCAACACACATGGAAAATTCATCATATGCCCACCTCTCTCCCTGTATCACAATAATCACCACTTGTTTCTTTCCCTTTGTCACAACAATTGTCGCACCTCTCTTTCTTACTCATGAAGTTGTCTACCATCGTCACTACCTATTAATCCTTAAGATTGGCTCCATTCTCACTTTCAGTGGCTAAGAAAAAAAAAAAAAAAAAAGATTGGGAGGGAAAAAGGGAAATACAAAATAATTAGGGTAAAAATTAATTTGCTTGTATTAGTGGGAGTAAAAGTGACATTAATTATACCATATATAGTGCAAAGTAATAAATACCCTCTGATTTGTAAAACTAACACATAACTTTAACATATGAGTGAAAAATAAATTTTTTAAATGTATAAGATAGAAAATTGTTATTTCATCAAAGTTTGAATGGGAAATAATCATTCAATCTTACTAGAGCCTATTAATATTTTTGCCTTTTTTATATTTGTTATCAATGCATATGAGTAAATTGTTATAACTCTCACCTATTGAATTCTTAAATTACAAATATACATTCATAATCTAACTTTGTTAAAAATAAACTAATGATGGAAAAACATAAATGTTATTTGCCCTTCTAAAAAAACTTAAAAATAAAAATAAAAATAAAAATTCATTAATGTAAATCGTCATATCTCATTGAAAAACATGTTATCAGTTAAAATCACATTAGACAGATGTAATTTAACAAGATTACATCTTTTTTGATGTGATTTTATCGAAACACCAAATAAATAAAATTTAACAAGATCACACATATTTGAGTGTAATTCCCATTGGAATTACATTTTGCCTTGGTGTGATTATCATTTAATCACACTTCTTTTTATATCTTACTTGGTGTGATTCTAGCAAAACACCGGGTGGGGTGCAATTCAAAGAGATCACATCTCTCTAGGTGCACCTAGCGTGTTTCATGTCCAAATCATGCATTTTAGGTACAATTCTACTAAAATTATAATAAAAAAGGTGTAATCTCACTTAATCATGCACCTCCCTAGCGTGAAACCGATTGTTGAAGCCCACCTTGATTGTGATTTGCACCTTGGATGGTACGATCTAGCAGATCACATATTTTTTGTATAATTTTGCGGTCGGATTAGGTCAAATTACTAGCTATTGTCATTAGGAATAATATAATGATATCATAAAATTTAAATAGTTAAGGGTAATATGATCATTTTGTTGTATAACACTATGTTAAAACAACTTTGTTGACAATTTGTGAAGTTTAGTAGTTAAGGAATTCAATGGGTGAGAAAATAGGTTCGCCAAAACTATGTTGGAACATAGTGATTTACTCGCAGAATATACATTCCCACAGTTCTTACGTCTTCTTTGACCAACTTCAAGTCTATAAAACTAATGCAGAATCTTTACCATGCTTGGGAGAAAAAATATTTCTAATTCTTTAATAAATCTTACCTTTTTATTCTAAATTTCCAACCCTGCTCAATGCTAATCACTTTTCTTGTTTATATTTGAGAAAAAATTACCAAGAAAAAAAGATTGTATCAACATCATGTTAAAGACGAGAGCATTCGTCTTGTGGCCCTCAGTTTTAATTTCTCTATTTATTTTTCTTTACCAAATTTTCTAACATTTTGATGATCGGAAAACCTGTTTTCTAGTCAATATATCAAGTAAATTTGATTGGCAGTATTGATCATTATTATGCAAACTTTTATAATATGAATATTCATTAAAATAAACCAATTTTTAAGGGTTTATAAAAAATAGTCAACACTCTAATCTTACATCAATCTAACCAACTAAATTAATTAATTAAATATAATTTTGTTCTCACGCTTAATCTTTTAACGAAACCTTAAACAAAACCCTCACTACTGTCTTTTTTAATTCTTATTAACAATGTCTCACATCTAATGATGAAATCAAGTAAGAAGGATAGTTACATTCAAATATTAAGATCAATCTTAACTTAAAATTTGAGAATTAATTTTTAGAATAATTATTTATTATAATTATTGTATTGATTTATTGTTAATATACGTATTGTTTTAACATTTAATGGTGTTTATAAATGCTATAACATATATTATTTTACGCTTAGAATTCAAGATGCGTAAATCATAAAAATGGTTTTAAAAAAACCCGTAAGTTAAGAGTAAATTTCTTTATTTGACTTAAAAAAATATGCAAACAGGGGGTGGGTTATTTATGTAAAGCATAAGCAAAAAAAAAATGAGTTAGGTAATTTTTATGTAAACCCCTTTTTCTCATATTATTTATGGTAACCATTATTTTTGCATATATTTTATGTTATTAGTGTATTTTTTAGTGAGGCTTTAATGAAAATGGATTACCGATCAATTTTCAATATACATTACATGGCACCTAATTTCAACCAACAAAACCATCCCTGAGATACATGCCATAGTTAATAATGTTGGATGATTATTCTACTCCATAAGTTCAAGCCAACCCTACTTAAAAATAATAACCTATGAAGAACCAAACAATCCCACATCTTATAAGAACATAATAAATAATGTATGACAACTATTCTTTAAAAGAAATGAATCCTTAAAGTGTTATACAAATTTTTACGACTTTTGAGTTAAAATCGATTGAGATTCTATGCATGTGAAACGTCTCTTTTTTCACGGTGAAAAATTTTTCCTCACTCCTTTTCACATTCTCCACCATACGAGAGAATACGCTTATTTTTTTCCAAGCTGTAGATCAATCACATGAATACTTGGAGTATGGTAGTCTAAAACAGCAGGTTCCAATGCAAGAAAAAAGTATAGAGATGATGTGGTTCCAAATTCCAATGTGAAATTATCAACTATTCTACATGGCTTCAATAGATCGATGGATCAGTCCTTATCAACAATGCTTGCCTAGTAGACAGACATTGTTCAAGAGCATGCGTGGTGTTTGCATTTCTTTCAATATTTATCAAAGTTAAATAATATACAATCACACTTTATCAATTATATTTTCGCTTTTGATTTCTAAACAAAAATCTAAAAAAACCTACTAACGAACATTTATTATCAGGGATTTTTTAATTGTACCAACACAATGTAATTTCAATTAAATTTGCATTGATATGATGCAATTTTGATTGATTTAGGTATAATTATAACTTTAATCTAAGTTGTAATTAAAATAATTATAAATTTATGATTAGCTAGAGTTAGGATTAGAGTTTTGATCTTTCTTTTTTTTTTTTCCCAGTTGAAAATAATGATCTAAATGATAAATTTTTTAAGTTGATAAAAGAAAATATATATATATTATATTTTTAGGGGTACAAATGTTAATTGCTCATATATTAGGAGTGCAATTAATAGTAACTTTATAACATTTTTATATTATATAAACCAACAAAAATACATTTTCACCATTAAAACTAATATTTGATTTTTAGTCGGGAGTGAAAAAATTATTAATTTTTTACTTAAAAAATGATAAACAAACTTACCCCACCTGCTAATTAATAAGGCATCCGAATTTTTCTTAATCTTCTAAATTTACTTGACCAATAAAAAATTTTGCGAGGCATAATTATTCATTATATATATTTAATTAAGGCATTTTTCTTCAGAACAAGTAGAAACTCACCTTAATTTTGTCTCAATCTTCATGTTCGGAGATAAAATCTGAGGCTATAATTTGTGCAATCATCATTTATTTTCCTTTGATTAATTACTTTTCTATATCACCAATAACCTGTTTTTAATTATGACATATATGTGTATATCTTGACCCTAATAGTAGTTTGAATGACAATCAAAGAATAATTTTTACACAATAATGAGATTAAGTCCCCTTATTAAGATTAAATTTTAATTTAAACGATTAACAGTTGTGAAATAGACTGTTACGTAAGATTTTTTTTTTATTTGATATGATTAACAGCCTAAGGTTAGAAAAACCTTATCACCCCAGCCAATTAATTTATTGGGAGAATGACAAGAAGTCTGAGAGAAAAATTCTATCTGAATAAAAAAATTACGATGGTTTAATATTAAAAAAAAATGTTTTGGCTAGTTTATAAAATATATATTTTAAGCTTAATTTTCATTTACATTTTTAAAATAGAAATATTTCTTTTTTAATATAAGAATTAGATACTTAAACCATTATCTTCGAATCAGATAATCAAAACATGAAAAAGAGGAAAACCAAATAACCTATATAGTATTGATTGATGCTATTTTCATCAAATCACATATGGAATGGTATGATGTAGTTAAAATCTTACTTAAGAATGTATTATTCTATCATATATACTTTAAATTGTATTTAAAATAATACAATCAAATTAAATCAAATATAATCAATAAATTTTTATAGAATTATACTATTTTAGATATAATTTAATTAAATCATATGGTATCAGATGTGATATAGTTGAATCTTATCATCTCAAATACAATTTTCGTCAAATCATATCATTATCGTGCAATCTAACTTCGTTGGATTGTTTGCACTTGATTAGGTTGATCATGCAAAAGTGATTATGGCAGTAATTAGTAGCTACAAATTAATTCGGACATTCTGGATTCTCTCTAATTTTGGCAGTATTTTGTTTTTCCTTACTCGAGACTACTAAATGATTAAAAAGAGACCTGTTACCAGAGTGAGATACCATGGTTTTTTTTCCATATAGATATATAATATACACCAGAACTTTATTTCCATGGAAATGAAGTTGAAGACTTGGTAATCGATACTTATTACTCAACGAAGTATGCCGACAATACAGGGGGCAGAATATGTAAAAGAACCCATAGTTATTTCTGGCTCAATAATATTTCTGTGGCTGGAAAGTTGCATTAGAGTCTTCGGATGTTCGCCCCATTTGTCAGAAACCTGAACACCAGAATTTTTTTTTCTAAACTTCTGACGTAATTTTTGCTTGGAAGATGTCGATTTTAACATTGGAGTAAGAACTTGTCAAACTCGCAATCAACTGCAAGTGGCCCCGAAGTTAAATGTTCTAGTCACCATTTTGGAAATTGGCTTCCTCCAAGTTCAACTCAGGACAGTTTTGTTGAGAAACTTGTGCATGGAAACGACTTTCCAGTGAATTAGTGAACCTTCTGAAAACTTCTCCTTTGTAGTAATCTGGACATGGATGGACCATTTGAACTATCAAACGCGTCAAGAAGATGGTGAAACATACTGACTGATAGATCAATCATTCGATCAAGCTAACTCCAATTAGCCACCTTGTGAGGACCGGAGTTGTAATTTTCAATCCCCATCTCCAACATTAGTCGGCAAAATCTACAGAATTCTTGAACCTATTTGGCGATGAGAGTAACTTGTCCTTGGCCACATAGACGGAGCAGTTTTTATCTCTTTAAAATTTTTTCAGCTCAAAAATGGAGTAAGATTCAACTGACTATGAACTTATTCTGAGACTGGGCCTTGACTTGAGTTGTTTTAAAAATTACACTTAATGGAGACATAATCTAAATTTGCCTTGTTAAGAATGTGAGGTGTGACAATTGACAAACTAAACCAGTTAATCTAAGGACTTTTTAACAGAGAGGTGTAGGTGGGTACTCTCTGCCTCTGTTGAGGAATAAGCTCCATAAAGGATTATAATTATGGGATAGATATTAAATGAATTCAAATAAATGATAGATAAGGTAGACACAGGTAGAGATTTGAGTGCATTTTTTTTTTCATACTATTATGCGGGGTTTGGACTAATTTTGATTGCAATAATGATGTACTATTAAAGAAATAGAAAACGCCTCTAAGCTTATCATTTGCAGACTGTGCCTGAAGAGACCATCATTTTCGAATCCCGATCACATGCTGCTCTCATAGCTCAACACCCCTCTCTATTTAACTCCCATCCCTCTTTCCCTCTCCACACATATCAGTTCTAACATATTTCCTTCTATTCTCTTTTCCTTTCTTCAATCCTTTATCACCATTCATCTTTCTATCAACATCAGTACTCTACCTAGTCTCTTCACTTCTTTTACTCCCCAATCTTTTCTCATATTCTTCAAAACTTGTTTCTTTCACAATCTTTTTTTAGCTCTTATATATAATATATATTTTTACTTGATGTTTAACAATTGCCTTAACATCCTAGACATGTCTCCAAATTTCGGTCTAGATGAGTATTTTTTTAACAGCCGTTGCGTATGGGTAAATGGACCTGTAATAGTTGGTGCTGGTCCTTCGGGTCTCGCAGTGGCTTCAGGCCTTAAACAACACGGTGTTCCATTCATAATCCTCGAACGCGCCAATTGTATTGCCTCTCTTTGGCAAAACCGAACTTATGATCGCCTTAAACTTCACCTCCCTAAACAGTTTTGCCAGTTGCCAGATTTTCCATTTCCTGGAAATTTCCCTGAATATCCCACCAAATATCAGTTCATTAACTACCTAGAATCCTACGCAAAACACTTCGAGATAAACCCGCATTTCAATGAAACAGTTCAGTCTGCTAAATATGACGAAAAATTCGAGTTGTGGCGAGTCAAAACCCTTTCATCTACCGCTTTAGAATCAGTTGAGTATATTTGCCGGTGGCTTGTAGTGGCCACTGGTGAAAATGCAGAGAAAGTTGTGCCTGATTTCGAAGGCTTGCAGGATTTTGATGGCCATGTTTCACATGCTTGTGACTACAAATCAGGTGAAAATTATAGAGGAAAGCGTGTTCTAGTTGTTGGTTGTGGCAATTCAGGCATGGAAGTTTCTCTTGACCTCTGCAACCACAATGCAAAGCCCTCGATGGTTGTTCGAAGCTCGGTAAGTGAAGATATTCAATAGGATTCTGCAATTTATCCAGTTTTTGGATAATTATAAGCATGTAACATCTATGTTTTTGGTCGATAGGTTCACGTATTGCCGAGGGAAGTTCTTGGGAAATCAACATTTCAATTAGCAGTTTTGATGATGCAATGGCTACCACTTTGGCTAGTAGACAGGATTCTGCTTATTCTAGCACGACTCATTTTAGGCAGTGTTGAAAAATACGGTCTCAAGAGGCCACCTATAGGCCCCTTAGAGCTGAAGAACAGTCGAGGGAAGACTCCAGTTTTGGACATTGGCGCTTTACAAAAAATTAGATCCGGTGACATTAAGGTTGTCCCAGGAATCAAAAGATTCGACCATGGCAGAGTGGAGCTCGTCAATGGACAAAATCTTGATATTGATTCTGTTATTCTCGCAACTGGGTACCGCAGCAATGTTCCTTCATGGCTAAAGGTAAGATAAGTTCTTAGTTTTCATTAAATTTTTCAAATAAATTTATTGTTGAAATTCATGAGACTATCACATTCTTTTTACGGTTTAATTTGGTTTGATAGAAAATTGTTTGTCTCATTCAAGGAGATGAAATTTGATAAAAATAATGATAGAGAAGTTTCCTCAGTCACCCCCCCATTGTTGTCTTCTGCAGCTGAGATTTATATGTTGATAAGCGGAAACAAATAATTACATATACTCTTCCCTATATGCAATTATTAATGATTTTGATATCTCAAGAACGACATATTTTTTGTTATTTTAAATTTCTGGAAACCTGACAGGTAGTTAGGTTCTTTTATTTTTGATTAATGACGAAGATAAAATACAGAAGAGTAAAGAAAACAATGACATTCATTTAAAATGTTTTTGTCTTTGTCCTACTCAGGAAAATGAATTCTTTTCTGAAGATGGAATTCCAAAAAATCTGTTTCCAAATGGATGGAAAGGCAAAGCAGGACTTTATGCAGTTGGGTTCGCAAGAAGAGGTATTTCTGGTGCATCTTTGGATGCAATAAGTGTAGCTCACGATATTGCCAAGACATGGAAGGAAGAAACAAAGCAGAAAAGGAAGTCCATGGCATCTCGCCATAGAAGATGCATCTCACATTTCTAAAAGAAATCAGACTGTTCTATGTAGAGAAAACAAAGAAACCCAAGTAGCCCTCTCCTGTGTAAGACAGCCCCAAGATTTGCAAACAATTTGAGATTTTTTTTCTTTTTTCTTTTTCCTTTTTTTCGTACAAAAAGGAAGATGAGGCTTTTTGTTTTCTTCTACATTTCAAAAACCTAATAACTTTTGTATTTTTGCGTAATTCAAGTCAAATGAGAAGTGCTCTTTCTTTCTCTCATTTTTCCTATGTCTAACATGGTCTATGTAGTCATTAATGACAATTCATGGGCTCTCTCTTCTCCAATGGGCCCATCGGGGGCCCATTAATTAGGGTGGACCCCAGATCTATTACACACCGAAAACGTTACACATATCTTAGCTAGTAGTGATCCTGACTTTGACCACTACTCGAAATAAAATAAAAAAAAAAGATTGGCTTCCAACTCTTTGTTTTCACGTTGCCTTGCACATGGATAGAGCCCACTTTAAGAAAAGTTGAGGCATGTGGATATAATAATTATTGGGTTGATTTACTAGAATAAATTACATAATAATAATAATAATAATAATTAAAGTCAATGTAATTAATTACTATATATGAATCCTTAATATTTAATTATGTCATTACAAGCCTAATTAAATTAGGTAATATTAATTAAGTCATCCATCTAATAGAAATCATGAAATGAGTAAAACAGTTAAATTCCCAAAGGTTTATAATAAATTAGTCCTAACAATTGGTGTCTTTTATCATGTTTATTTCTTGTCAATTCAAGTTTTTGATGAGAGAATTATTGATTTTAACCTAATCCAAAATTAGAATCATGTAAAAATATTTCAATTCAAATTCGATCAAGACTATGTTTATACCCAAATTATATAATAAATTATGTTTGGTTAAAACACAATATGTTTGTACTGTTTGTTTATATCATGTCAACGCAAATCTCAAGCCAGAAGATCATCAATCTTAACCAAACTTAGAATTAAAATTATATCAAAATATTATTAATTTGACATTATTTGAATTAATTCAAACTATATAATAAATTATGTCTCGTTAAAATACAATGTGTTTGTGTTGTTCTTTTTTAGTGCCAGCCATGACCACCAATAGCCTAAAACCAAAAAAATAAAATAAAATCAGGGTGCATTTGTTTTAGATAATCTATTATTACAAAAAATAAAAGATTACTCAGAAAATATATTACCTGAAATTAGAAATTATTACTGTATTTGACAAAATTAGTATATATTGTGTTTGATTAACAATAGTTTAATTATTATTTTATTTAAATGGCCTTAAATGATTATTGGATATAAATTAATACTGTATTTAGTTAAACTAATATATCTAATCTAAAATATATACACTATGTTAATAATATATTAGGATTGTTTTACCATATCAAATTGTAAATTTAATCAATATTTAGTTTAATATTACTTCCAAAAATATATTTTTTTAAACTATTCTGAATGTTATTTGTTCTCTTAACTATAGATGTAGAGACAGAAGTATTTTGTTTTAAAATTTTAATAAATAAGAATAAAATTATAATAAAATATTTAATTATCTCACAAAATAAATAAAGTAATATTAACAATAAAGGATAAACTATCAAGATCATATCTTAAAATATTCTAATAAAAAGATAATATCTTGAAGACAAAAACTTATATTTACACAGAAGAAAGTAACCTGCAAAAGAAACCTTGTTAAAATAATCAGTTATCAGTCAACTCAACTCACAATTGTTCTTAATCTCTCCTTAATTTGTGCAGCATATTGACCTACATTATTAGCTTTAAGCTTCTCTAAATTAAGATAGATTGTTGGTAGAGCTTTATCCGGACGCCTCTTCTCCAACACAAGAACTTTGAAATTATTCGGTCAGAAACTTATTGCAACTACAGAATTGGAGTTACACAAAGGAACGAAACATCAACTAGTACTTCACGTTTAGACTATACATGATTCTTACTAAGAAGATCTCCAACAAGTTGGACACTGCCTCTGGAGTTCATAAACACGAGCACTGGGCACTGGGCACTTCCAAGGCAAGTTTCGTTCAATGAATAAGTCCAACAATCCACGGTGGATGCTTAACTTATGTTACAAAAATGAAGTTGCAGAGAACAAATTGACATAAAAGAAATAGTGGTTGAAGCTATTGAAACGTAGATAATAAGCAACTATTACAACACATGAAAGTTTCTATTCTACACTCCGGAATCATGCGTATGAAGCCAAACGTTTTCCACTTTTGTTCTAGGGTTGGTTTCTCTCATTTGACATCGAGAAGGGACTGATTGTTAGCTTCTGAAAAGGAGAACAACCCATATGAGTACCCATGCTGTTGAAGCTTTAACTCAGTGGCCCATCTGAAATTTCTTCTTCACCACAAAATTTTAAATCTTAATATATTAAGGTTCTTAATATATTAAGGTGAATCTTAATTTCCTTCATGAACATGTTATCTCCATAAACTTGTTTTGATGTGTATGCGATGCAAGAAAGCAAAGACTTTGACAGTCTGAATACTGCCCGCCTTCCAGTGTACAACATTAAAACTACAACTGTATATTTGTCCAATTCAATCCACTGGAATTTCTTTTCTTTTCCTAACCCTGCAACCTCTTATTTAGACATCACATTTACCAAGATATTCAAACACATGGGTCGTATATCCCTCCGTGATTCCACTCCCATTGCCCATTCCCCCTTGTTCTCATTTCAACCTCAGCTTCTAGTCTTTGCCTGCCCCCTTTTTTTATATTTTACTTTTATATATACAAACAGCCGCTAACTTACATATGCTTGCATGCATGGTTCAATATATTTCGACCACGCAGCTTCAGGTTTTCAAAGCTTCATTCTGCAAGCTGCAAACCCATATTCATCTTTTAAAATACATAAATACATACATACATAAATATACATATATATATATATATATATATATTATTTGTTTATTTATTTATCATTCATGCAATGACGCAAAAGATATAGGAGCACAGCATTAAAATTCTTCCATCTTAACAGATTTTTTCATTTTTTTGACACTACAAAAATTATTCTCTCCCATGGGCTAATCGGATTTCAACTTCTTATATAGGCTTATGGAAATCTAAAAACCCTAATAAGAAATCCTTCGAATTTCCAATGGAAATTGCATTCTTATTAATTCCTTGTATTATTTGCAATTCTATTATGATATATTTTCCTGAAAATATAAAAATTCATCGATCAATTTCATAAAAACTAAAATCACAAAGAAACGTGTCAAAATTATATACCATTCATGTGATTATTTTATGTGCATGCACATAAATCAAATCTGTAGAGTCAACCTGTTGAGCTATAGCAAAGATATGGATGGACCAAACCTATAATTTGGTTGAACCGCAAATAGACTATGGCATACCCAAACACAAGTCTTCATCAGAAAAGAACTAATTTCGCCGGCCTATATATTATTATTTTAATCTAGCCTTTATATTTACAATATGTGTCTAACAAAGAAAAGATCGTTAATTTCTGAGCATTTCTCACATATTTCCTATATTATCAGTCTCCATAAGGCAATTATAAAAGCTCAGACTGATTTATGTCCTTCACTGCCACGGCCTAATAAATTGACCGAAATTTCAGCGTAATTTTTGTTTGTACTACAAACGTTAGGTATAATTTGTGAATCTTTGGGGAAAGCACTCTCTAGTGAAAATAGGTATGACCAATTCATACTCCCTAGGGATATAATGTACTTATCCCAGCCATCTGAGGTAATAAATAATTTGGGCGGTTGATCCTAACCCAGTTTGAAAAATAAGAAAAATTGCATGCAGACGCAAGTGTCATCTCAAAATTGGGCATAGAAATTATATATATATAGAGACAAAGAGAGAGTACGTATGTGAGTTTATGACATTGATTATAAGATCATTTACGTGAAAAGCTTTCTTTATATACTAGTCATTTCTTTTTATTTGATAGATGATCAAACTAACAAACATTGGGTGATTTAAATTATGAGCGTCATGATACATGTAATAATAAACATACGAAAACATAATAGAGCTATACCCTGTATATTAAATAAAAGTATAACATTAAGATTCAGAAAAAGCAAATATCATTTAAATTAAGTTAAATACATGATTTAGGGAAAATCAACAATATATATATTGTCATAATCAATTTTCTCATTTCAACTATTGTGAACAATGCCAACCAGGCAATGAACCATGACCAATACAAAATAGCTTAGACCACTATGTCTTCCCAAAAAAGTTGACAACGATATACTTGGCATGAGACAAAAACTTGAACAATTAAACCTTGTATGATTAAGTTGTTGATAATAATTATAACATCATTTCTACATTTTCTCATCACATTTATGAAATTTTATTACAATTTGATGATTGGTCGATACATTTACATTCTATAACTAAATAATGATCAGATGAATATACTCTAACTAATCTTTAAGCAAGTAAACGTTCTTAGTATAAATAACTTGGAGTGTTGTGCTTGAGTAGAATGAATGCACCCACTAATAGCCATATAATAAATCTATCAAATGTGTGATGATTGCAATGTGTGTAGAAGAAATTTGAAATAAATAAAATTTATAAAAAGAGCATGTTCGCTCCAATAAATCAATCATACTAGTCTTTAGCCCACTGTCATGAATCTCATACTTACAAATACTAATGGGTTGACAATCATGTTTGTAGATTTTCAAACATGTCTTAATACATTTTATTTCACCCAAAAGGTTAGTGGATGAGTTAAGTAATTTGTACATAAAACAAAATTATGACAAGTCAACAAGAAATTAAACAATGAAAACTAACGAGAGTATTGAATAAGTTTTTTAGTTACCCATAACCTAGTGTAAAACCTCCTTTATAACGTTCCCTCTAATGAACTCTACAAGCATTGTTATTGGCAATGCATTGAAGGATTCTATAATGTTGGTTGACATGATATTGTGCACATGTCCATCTTTAGAATCCAATTTGTATTAGATAGACAGTTTTTGGATATTCACATAAAAAATCGTCTTCATTGCATCTTAAAAATCTGATAGATAATACGTCTTAGTTGTTTGCCAATAAAATACCCTCCAACACTTTCATCGTTTTATACTTGACACACATGTTAGCCTTCAAATATTAACAACAACATTTGTCATTTGTGTTACGGATTACATTTGCAGGGGTAGCTATAAAGACAAAAAGTTGATTTGAAATAATAGACAACTTATCCATATCACTTACAATCTCACAGTTTGTTCATAAAACAAGTCCACAACTTTGTTTCTTCTTCACCTCCAACACATAAAGCTTGTATAAATTTGGTTGTTATTATCCTTTTCGATTATGAAGAAAAAAGTTACAAGGTATCTACCCTTTAAAAAATGCACCACCCATACAAAATGATTGAACAAACGTAATAAAAACACTATTATTGAATACCCCAAAGCCACAAGGAAGAACTTCCAACTCCAGTATTGGTGATTATTCTAAAAGATATAAGAAGGGTTTTTAAGTTAATGATATATTTCATGATAATGAGGCACTATAAGATGTATCTGGCAACACGCATTAAAGAGTGGGTCCCATTACAAAATGATGAAGGCAACAAGATCTCAATGGGAAATCAATTGTTTGAACGAAAAATATTGATGGTGAGTATAGGCAACAAATATGGATAGTTGTGACTATTTCTAGTTTTTTCATTTAAATAATCACCACAATTGTCTTAAAGATTAAATAATGTCACTCCATAAATAGATGGGTGTCTATATAATAGGACAATTATTCAAAATAATATTTATTACAATGGATTATGTATAGAGACTTAAAGAAATTATGGTTAATGTGGTAGAAAAACATAAGATTGACATTTTATATGCGTAGGTATGACATACCAAAAGTTGGACTTTAAGGGTGTGTTTATTTCAAATAATCTTTTATTATTAAAAATAAAATATTATTACAAAAATAGATTACATGAAAAATTACTGAACATAAATTATTACTATGTTTTATAAAATTTAAGGGTGCGTTTGTTTCAAATAATATTTTATTACCAAAAGAATTGCTACAAAAATATATTACATGGAAAATTACTGGATATAGATTATTACTATGTTTTGTAAAATTATCATATATAAATAATTATTTAGTTTGGTGAACAGTAATAAAAATATTAATATATTATTTTACTTACATATCATTAAAAGATTATTAGATATAAATTAATATTAATGTGATTAACAATAAGGGAGTTATATACAATATTTTGATTTAGTGGATGCACCTTTTTATTTCATTCATTAACAAAGACCATTTAAAAGAGGGTATAATATTTAATTCGCCTTGGAAATTTGCATATTTGAGCTTTGTGGTTGCATAAATTAATTAATATGAGCTTATATTATATAGTATGTGTAACCAAAAGGCTTGATAATGTGAATTTTTATTTTGAACAGTTCATTATATCCCTCTTTTGAGTGGTCATTGTTAATGATTGAAATCTAAATCACTCGTCTTAGGCCATGACATTTTATGCAACCCACTCTTATTAGTCAAACCAATAAATAATTACTCGATTTTAACTTTCTATATCATTTAATCACATTGTGTAATATAAAGGAGAAAACATTTGTTGCTATTTGATTCTCCATCTCCTAGTGGACATTTATTTACTCTTTCAAATCTACGTAATATTCAATTATTAAAGTTTGTTTGGCTAGTTTTATGGATAAAGACTCATCCACAAAAAATTTGTTAAACGTTTGTTTGTTGGTTTTATGATATATTATTGGTTGTATAAATCATATTTTTGATGAATTTTTTTAAGTCTTACAAAAATATTTACATTCAACATCAACTAGGGGTATACTTTCAATAAGCATGTTAAAATTTCCAAATATATTCAAAGCATTCTAGAGATGGGAAGACACATTCTGAAGGACAAAGTCAACTAAGCCATCCCACTGCTCTTGTTAAATTTATAATAGATTTTAAATATACACACGTTATTATTATTATGGGCTTTTCTGGATTCTTGAAATTTAATCAAATAACATCTTTTAAGATTTTAAAAACAACATAAACCTCCTTACTTTTAGCCAACAGTTAATGTTCTGCTATAATTTATCATATAATAGATAATTCCCTTGTTGCCCATCTGCCTTATTTTAACACCAACAAAAACTTAATGACATGGAATTCCTGTTATCACTATAACCACACAGGAATTTCGTCAATTAATTATACCTGAGGGGGGTTATTGTTAAAGTAGATGAGGCTAATTTCACGAACACAAATAGCCATTTCCTGTCTCACAGTTTCATGACACAATCAAGAGCTTCAAATGTCTATCAATGAAAATATTTTCTTTCAGCCAAAGCAAAATCTATAAAAGTCAAAGGCAGGAAATGAGGGAGAATAATCAGCAATTTTGAGGGTCAAACTCATAGTCTTCTAATAAAATGAACATGTATAGAGAACCAAAACTTCACATCCATGGAAACACCCTGAAGCTGATGCTGCCCATGATTTTGCACCTTCTAATTATTCAGTCACTTGGTGGAAAGCATCTCATCTATTTGGCCATCCTGGTTGTACATCTCCACAAGTTTCTTCGCATATGAAGGCATGTGTTTGGCAGCTCTGCATGCATTGAGAACCTAAAATTTTATAACATGCCAACGCTTTCTATATATATTACAATACCTACTAAAAATTACAATGCACCTTTGTTTTCCCCAAGCACGGTTTACATGCAAATAGTTCCGGATAGTATGATAATCGAGTGAATAACGGGCAAATTCCAATCCTTTTGGACCAATCTAAAGCACAAGGCAAGTGTATAAGAGTATGTGTTCTTTTGCTTTTACTAATACTTAGATACATTTTGAAGAAGAAACCTTACCAAGTTTAGTAAAAAAGCTATCAAATTCCCAACAAATTTGGGGGCAGGTTGAGAAGGTCCTTTCCCTGAAAGAATTAAAAAGAAAATATGAGGTTCTTATTTAACTATGGAAACTAAAGGAGACCTGAATGAACATAATTTTATTTTCAAACAATGAACATTCAGATTTAGGATAAAGAAATGAGTTCTACCATTCAAGGGAAAATCTAAATATATGTTTTAGTTATTTGAAACAGTTATGTTCATGTTTTTTAATTCTGTAGATTAGATGGTACAAAAACAGTGTTATGAACTCTTTCGTCAACAAGCTCATATGATGGAAGTCCCACACCACTAATCACTAGCTGTGTGTCTATTTAAAGTGCTTGAAAGGGATGGTCATATATAAAGCAAAAGTACAAAAGATTTTCATTAACAACTATGAAGAAGAAGCCATTCGTACCCATCTTAGCATTATCATCTGCCTTAACAGTCTCCATAACAAATGGGCGTCGGCTACCCTGAGACAAAAAATTGTTAGCTCAAAGTCAGATATTCTAGTTTAGTACATTACTAATGCAGTGAGAGCAAGACATAGCATAGGCTTTACACTACTGGTTGTTGGAATAATCTCTAAAAGGTTTTCTACCAAACTCAGCATTTCCTTTCCACGTTCATTTCTGCAATTTTAAGCAATGAAAAAAGAATATCATAGTTTTTAGTTTTCATAAAAAGAATGATCTAACTAGAAACAGAAAGCTGTCACTTGTAATGAGGTAAATTAAGAATAATAAGCTGCCAGCATACTTTAAATCTCAGCAATGTTGTTACCTGACAGTGACATACTGTGGATGTTGTGTCATGCTGACTCCTGGATATTTTGGAACACCCATGTATCCAACCACCAGATCCTGAATTTGGTCAGACATAAGACAGCATCCCCTTAGATTAGGACAAACTACTAAAAGGTTAGTGACTTGGTTAAGTTTGTTTGGATAATTTTTTAACTTACTATAAATAAGGAAAGAGACATCTTTAATTTCATTTGAATTGGTTGAACATTATAAATTTGAACCTATAATCATGAATGTCAATAGTATATTTTTAATGTCAGGTGAACATTTAAGTGTACAAAATGTCCTCAGGCATCACCCAAGTGATCAACAAAAATGTATAACCATAACCAAATTGTCAAGAGTGTAAGATAATAATTATATTCTAATCCTCTCTGAATCTATTGTTTATTTACCTTTTCCACTGAAAAGATTACTAGCATACTTAAAAGGAAAATAATATAAAAGAACAGCTGGTAAGGTTTAGGGTTTGGGGATTAACTATAAAAGCTTTATAGCCCAATTTTAAGAACATGGCAATATATGAAAGCTCTGAAGCTTGTAGGTGAATGATTGAGTAATTACACTACCTAACCATTGAAAGGAAAATAAAAAATTGAATGCAAGTAACAGGAGCTATATAGTTTCCTAATAGTAAATAACAACTTACCGCTAAAGCATTTGTGTAGTCAAAACAGCTGTTGATATACACCAAAGATAATAACATTAAAAAAAATTAGCCAATCATCATAAATAATGTTCATCTTCAATAAACAAACATAATAAAAATTACAAAATCATCACCAAAAGGAAAAATCTTGCAGAATTAAATAATAGGCAATCCACAAAATGAG
This sequence comes from Anacardium occidentale, assembly GCA_026122585.1. Taxonomy (NCBI): domain Eukaryota; kingdom Viridiplantae; phylum Streptophyta; class Magnoliopsida; order Sapindales; family Anacardiaceae; genus Anacardium; species Anacardium occidentale. Next base: position 29,498 of record JAJEJH010000111.1, on the reverse strand, counting down.
GATTGAGAATATTGCTTAACAGGCAGAGAATGCAAAACAAGATAGCACAAGTTATATTGTGCTCATTAAAATTTTCTTGTCCTTCTTTGTCCCTTTGTATTTGCTTCTATAAGAAGAAATTGGTCTACTTTTGCCACTAAATCTTGCAGACTGATGAAAACAGATGATGGAATATAAGTACAGTACATTTTTTTCTCGAAAAATTGAGATAAGATTTGATAGTAATACATGAATATATAAATATATATATGCAAAATTTTTCAAGTAAATTATTGAAATTTTATTAGTATTAAGTTATTATAATCTTCTCACAAAAGTCAAGTTAGAACTAAAGTTAATGAATTATCATTATGATTCAGGACCTGATTTATAATTTGAAACAAAGTTCTAAGCATGCGGGAAAAACAAGTAATTACCTATAGCAAGAAGGAGCAATTACATCGACTAAATCATTTGCTGGTAGACAGAAATAAGGAACCTGTTTTAGTAAAGATTTGAAAGTGGATGATGCAACAAAAATGCTGGGCCCAAAACCAAATTGGAAGTGCAGTGACTATGTTACCTCTTCAATGTGACCGTCTAAGTGCTTCAAGTGGACCTAGCAAAGGATAACAGACTATCTAGCTTTAGTTCACATGAGAAAAAACTTAGACAACTGCAAATTGACAATTGCCAAAAAAAAAAAAAAAACCTTTAAATATTAGAAGTATTTCAGCAATCAATAATTACTTGTTAGATATTTGCACTAAAAGACATGATAGAGTAATACATACTTCAAGAGAGGGAGAAACAACTAGTTACGCTTATAGTATGTTATTCACATTTGAAAGTAATATCTATTTAAGCTTGAATTGTTCTCTTTCTTCTTTGAGTGGCAACATGGCTTGAAACATTGCCATTGTTTTGCTGCTATATATAATAATCCAGTTACCTAAATATCCATAAACGGTAAGTTAACACAGAGAATAAGAGGATTATTCAGAACAAACCTTGTAATCCTGCATAAACTCATAATGAAGAACTGTTTCTGGTTCATTACTTGCAGCCTTTAGAAACTTATCTAGCCCTTCTCGAGTTCCGTTGTCCACTATTGCAAGACATTGTTGACAGTGATTTGAATGATTTGTCGGTAAGGTAGCTGAATCTTAAAGCTGTATATTTTTTAATTTAGAAATCTAAGAGCTGTGTTAAAAATCATTCCTTTTCTACCCAAAGGACCCAGTAGGAATAGGAGTTTTTAACAATCTATTTAAAGCATTTCAAAGAGTAGATGATTGCACATGTAAGGATAAATTAAAAGGATTTTGACAGTTATAAAAATTCAATATTTTCATTTCCAAATAAAAGATATCTAATGAGGTAAACCTTCGATGGGCAAGTTTATACATCAAATTCAGTTTGCTCATATGATATCTACTGTCTGGAGTACTCTCAGACTTCACATTTAGACGATTTGTGAAATGGATAGAACATTACCGCAATTGGTGCCTAAGACGTAAAGCTTTTCCAAATTCAAATGGCACTCCACAGATCTTAATGCTGCAGTTTAAGAAATTACTCTGCATTACAATAGTACAAATCACAGCAAAGAAAATGACTGAGCATACAATTTTTTTAAAAAAGCAATCGACTATACCTTGCACTTGGCAACCCACTCCACAAAAGAGTAGACGCTTTACACCTGCGGCCTGTTGCATGGAATAAGTCAATGTTGTGCCAAAAAATTGAAGTGATTTATGCATATAAGTGCACATAGAACAAGCATGAATATGAGTGGATGAATTCTTCTCATAAATATGTTATATTAGTTAGGGTATCAAGGCTTAGTGGCCTATGTCTAGGGTCCCAAAAAAGAGGGTCTAAAGCCCCCCCAAAAAAAAATCTCATATTGAATTTGTCTAATATATTTATATCATTAGAGGCCACTAAAATAGTTATTGTTTAAGATCACAGATATTCTTGAATCGGCCCTACAAGGTATACCTTATATCGATACAAAATTCTAATTCTTTACTTGCTTGTTCTAGACAATACAACCAGTGGATGGGGGTGACCCTGCACTCTAAATGGTGAAATAACGTTTTCCTTAAATGGTATTAAAAGGAAGGGGAAAGCCTGCCTGGTGTTTCAGTCACCATATAAGCCTCTTTCAGGGTATTAATAAATTTGAAATTTTTTTAACCTAGTTTATCTGCAAAACCTAGGTACATCAACTCTAGCTGTCTAACCTACTAAGTAATAGTAAATGAGACCTAAATGCACATACTTTATAATTGTATATAAAATTATGGTTTCAGACTATCTAAATCTAGAATGTAAGGGCTTTGGTTTTAATTGCATCTCCATCGCTAGCTTATCCAGAGAAAAACAGGAACATTTTCATAAGGTGATATTTGCAAATGCCAGACATTAAAATTTCTTTAATACTTTCACACAAAGCTCAGACAATCCATTGCCCTGCAAACTGCACTCCGTACATCTTTAACATCTTTAATCCAAGAGTAATCAAACCTTACTGGTAAACTGACTATATTCTTTGTCTAAATTAAAGCAACGAAGGAAGAAGAGATTTAATAAACGAACCTCCACTAAGGCAAGGGTATTGAGATTAGGAGATAATGTGGGCTTGACACCTTTAGCAGCCAGAACTTCTTCTGGGGTCCTGTTGGAAATTATAAGTAAATAAAAAGAAACACAGCAAATAGCCAGACAAAAATTTGCCATCAGAAATTTTCAAATGTTGAAGCAATCTATACCAAATAAAAAAGTAAAGTTGCAAACCTCGCTAAAACAGGCCTTGGGCTAAGTCTGTCATTTGGATCACTGCAAAAACAAATTACGCAAACATGAAATTCACAAATTAAACTATTCACATTAAGAACTAAAGATTTTGTGTCCTTACCTCTGTACACAAACTACGGCCTCAACCATGCCAGTTCTGAGCATCTCCATTGCAATAGTTGTGACTATCCCAGTCCACTGGGCACCTGCAATTGAAGCAATTTAAAAGAAGATACAATTCAAATAACAGGCACTTAAACTATTCTGAAAGAATGAGACAAAACCTTGAATTGGATTAATTTTACGAGCATACAAAACTTTATCGTAGACACCTAAGTAAGTCTCATCCAAGGAATCGATTTTTCTCCCTCTACCGTGCACAACGGGTTCCAACGCCTGAATCAGAAAATGCATTACCAAGTGATAATTTTTGAGTAAAAAGAAAGGAAAGAAGAGAAGACCGACTTCAATTTTAGACATGCCGTCTCCTAAGAAAGCGCAGGCGTTCTTCACATGGGCAATGTAGTAAGTATCACAGAGCCCGCATCGACTGCTCCATGCATGTATGTAATAAACAGATAAACAAAATTAATGAAAACAAAGCTTGGATGGACTAATAATAATAACTGAAATGCTTAGAACCTGCAATGATCTTTGGCTGGATAAGTGCCACCGGGAGGAATGGGTTTGGAGCGTTTCCTCCAGCCTTCTCTCGGCTGCTTTGAGGGAGACGAAGAACAACAAACAGCACCAAGGGGAGAGAAACTAGAAATAGAAACGAAAGATGTCATGGTGATTGGTGAAGAAACTTAAAACTCGAAGAATGGCTTCATTTGCACCACAGCTTTTATCCATACAAGATAATGTAATGTGACGACTTCCTCTTAATTTCCACGAGACCGTAAAACACCTTCCACCATGGATAAGGACTGCTTTCTACCGCGCATAAATTAATTTTATTATCTAATAATTTTGAAAAAAAAAACTAATAGAATAATTCATTTACAAATTTTCAAATTTCATCTTCTTATTTTGAACAACAGAGTTTGAATTCTTTACAAATTTGAAGACCCTGAAAAACCTTAATTATCACAAGTTCACCGTTGTCTTCAACTTTTACGTAGAAGTTCTGAGCCAACTTTAAGATTTTATAAAGCCTTTCGGTGTCAATCAAAATTTGTGACACATCCAACTTGTGACTAATTGGATTTGATCATCTGGGCATTCTCAGCAGCATAACTGTCAACTACATTTTGATGCCAAAGAAGCTACAACACATGGTAAAGGTTTCAATCAGCAGCTGATTTTTGTTTACATATCTGACAAATTTCTCGTTAAAATTTAATATCTGTAACATGACACGTTAATGGCCATAAGGGGCCGTCTTATTGTTTTCTGTGTAAAAGCAATGACAATAGGAATTCCAAATCAATGGGACAAGCTCGCTTTTCTTTCATTTTAGGAAAAAGAATGTGGTTGTACAATCGACTCAATTTTTACAAATTACGGCCTCCATCGTATCGCCAAAACATGGTATGAGAAATAGAGGCAAGAGTTGAAAACTTATCAAAGAAGCTTGCTAGTTCTTCGTCTTGACGGTCCACCAGGGAAGAGCTTCATAATCCATCCCAACACCCTTTCCACAACCTGATGGGAATAACAAGAACCATATTGTTTTAATGAGAAAACCAGTATGTTGAAAATGAACTAGATCTAATACATGGTATCTGAAAACTTGTTTCTGGCCCAACATCAACCAGAAAAGAGATATTTGCATTTCTAGCTAGACAGTCAAGGGTTAGTGTGTCTGATGAAAAAAAGAAAGCACCTCATCTCCCTCATCTGCGTAAGGAGTATTGTCATGCACTATGTGAGACTCAGGCTGTCTGATTGAGGCATTCGCATTGGCCATACTTTGTGCAGTCAGAAGCTCTAGTTTTTGAGTTTGAGCTTCGAGTTTTTGAGACAACTCCTTGTTCAAATCCTTCAAACATTAAAACAAATGAAGAAAGAATCACAATATGATAACAAAACAAAATACGAGAGAATCAGTCAATGGCAAAAAGTAAACAAAGTGTAGAGCTGTTTTGTGAAAGTTAAAGATAGGACAATAAGTAGGCCAAAATCTTGGAAGAAAATATGCATCCAACTGGCTTAATCAAAATCAAGGTGAATACAACCAAATAAAAACTGATCCTATCAGTCAATCCACAAGTTGCACCCCAGATGTTTCCTTGCCTCAAGCAAATTTTCTTTTTCTTTGAGCACATGGCCAATTTGACCCCAACAAATGAAGGAAATGGAAGGAGTATAACACGAGTAGTCAAGAGATATTATCTGAGAGAATAAACTTACACTGTTATTCCAGAAACTAACAATGGGCAAGTATGATTTAAGTTACCTCCATCTAAATATTGCGATGATCATGAACTTCTAAATAACTGTAAATATCTTCCAATTCTAATCTTTGTTTAATAACTTACATTATTCTGAAATCCAGATACATACTGGTATATGCCTGAACCTAATGAAAAGCATTCTAAAGCATAGCCATGTTCACCTGGGCATACATCAAATACAACTACAGCTTAATGGATGTTACACACATCCTGTTCACACCCCTTAAACTAAAACAAAGAAACTAGTTTCCAAAACGTACCATGGATATTAAGATGGATAAATAAAAATAAAGATTTTTTTGTTTTTTTTGTTTTTGGGAAAGGGTGCAGGGTAGAAAACAAAGATAAATTCATAACCTGCCCACAAAAAAGGACAAGCTAAAAAAAATTATGATAAATTGAGAAAAACGATAAGCAGGACAGTATGGCCACTATACGATCAAATGAGGAAATAAATCTGGAAAGCGCTCAGGGCAGCAAAACGATAAGAGGGAAGCAAATCATAAATTAGCCAAGGTGTACTGGGAACACATTAAAACATGGTGTTTATTCTACGCAAGGCCCCTAACAAGATTGAATGCCTTAAAAATCAATCAAGTGACCCAAAGCAAACAAGATCAAAGGCTTTATTACTTTTGGTTGAAATTTTACGATTAGAACCATATTTCTTATTGAAATTATAAAACAAGAAGTATATTTCAGAATCATGTGGTAAGAGATAAAAAGGCAAGGAGATAAAAGAAGTGTTTATTCATGTGATAACAGTAAAACTTTTTAATCATGTCAAGCCATGTGAGGAATTTTTAAGCTGAATATGTCAATATTAAGCTAAAATAAATATAATATGTCCACATCATTGCAATATAATCCAATCCCCATTGAAATTATTAGTTTTGAGTGACTAAAACTAGGAAATCTTTTACTAATTGAAAACCATGTTCCTCATGCAGTAGTGAAACCTAGGACAGAAAATTATTATAGAACATTTAAGCTACTTCATGATGTCACCGAGGCTTCAAGATTTTAACAGGTTTTAAAAAAAATAAAGCTATGACCATAATCACAACATTCAAATTAAATTTTCTGTGAGGAGCCTAAAATAAAGTTAATAGTAACTTGATACACAAAAGTGCTAACTGCACAATATATAATTTGGTACGGGTAAAAAATACCTTCAATTTAGAACTTTGGGATAACTCAGATGATAAAGCTTGCATCAACTCTTCCTTTTCCAACACTAACTGCAACAAGAAAAAGTCCATTTGAGATTTTAATTAGTAAACTTTAGCGATCTACTTCAACTTCCACAAAAATGATAACAAAATGAAGAAATCAGGTGAAAAGACTGGAAATAGAAATGATCAACAAGAAAATAACTTACAGACATTAGAACTACTGTTACCTCAGAAATTAGTGCATTGATATTCTGTATCATTATCATCTGGTCAGATGGAATATTCATAGCAAAAACTTCAAGATCTAATTGCCCATTTTCAGGTAGCAATGATGAATTCGACTTATCAATTCCAGTATGAGAAACAGTATCATGCATCTCCCGGTTGGAGTTGTCTATAGTCATATCTGCATTTTCTGTATAAAAGAGAGAAAATAGTTTTGTACCCCGCAGATAAACAAAAATAAATAAATAAATAAAATAACACCTTAGAAGTAAACCAACTCATAAAGAAAAGATCATAAGCAATATCCAATTCACTCATTTAATTGCTTATTTCTACACCTCATCATTAATTGCTTAGGGCCAATTAGGGAAGTTTCCACACCTCAATGACCAAAATTGAGAGACACCAACTTCTTGAATTGTTGTTTTATCCTAGTTTAATCCCCTTTATTAATAAAATGCTTTGTTTGTTAATTTGTTGTGTTTTTTGCTGTTTTTAATTGAATAATTGGTTGGCTCTTATCAAAAGGTATTAGAGTGGTGAGATCCAATAAGGGAGAAGGCAAATCAGCAAGATCTGGTGCTGGAAAGACAAGCCATGACCAAAGAAGTTTGCAAGAAAACAAAAAGTCACTGCAAATCTTGGATCAAGCAAAAAGGGTTGGATTGAAAAGGTGGGAGGCAAGGAAAGGCGAATCGACACTAGGAAGATGATCTAGTGCTGAGAAGATGGCTGGAAAATGGTGAATTAGGGCTTGGTGGAAATTGAGTCATAAACTGGAAGAAGTGTAAAGAGAAGAGAAGGGAAAGGACAATGTGTTTCCTAAAGGGGTGGATAATGTTAGGATTAGAACGGATTAAGATAAAAATGGAAATTAACTATTAGGTTAATATTTGAATAAAGGTATTAGGATTATAATGGAATTGGATAACATTTAAATAAATAATTATTGAATTAATTACAGGGAATTAAGTTCATAGAGTTTGAATTAGAACAAAATATTAAATACGGACAAGAATAAAAAGGGCAGTGGCAGTGAGGAAAAAGGGATGAAAAAATTAGAATTTGGAGAAGCTTTGCTGGTTATCCTTTTATCAATAAAATGTTTTTGTTTATTAATTTGTTGTGTTGTTTGTTGTTTTTGGTGAAATGATTGCCTGGTTCCCTATCAGTTCCAAATGAAAAAGAAGATACAGCTAGCACACCTGATGTTAGAACCTACATAACTGGGTGCAAAGTATATCATGCATGGCACTAAACCTCCACGTTCGAAAAAGAAAATGATTAGCCTTAGCAACCAAAATGATCTTGTCAACTTGATTTGTCCAATACAAGCAAACTCATTAATTAAATCCAACATCAATATTTAAAGACATAGAAACAAGAAAACTAAGCAATGATTACCTAGATCTTCAGTGGAAGTTGACATATCTTTCCTACTGGTAGAATTCTTACTAAGATCAATAGATTTCCCACTACCAGAAGCTTTCCGAAGCTTAGATTGCAACAACTTCTTCTCTGTGTAATGCAAATTAATATGAGAAAATAAGCATATAATTCAGCATAGACATTAAGTATCATATTCACTCAATATGAGCATCCTCACCCTCTTGAAGAGCATCAATAGTGGACTGCAAATCCTGACGCTCTTTCTCCAAGCTAGACATTTTCCTTCTGCAAGATTCAATGGAAATAAAATGACCTGTTGTAATCAGATAACTTGCTCTATATTCTGGAAATATAGAATTCTGAAGGATCACATCACATATATTACAAATTCGAAAAGATGAAAACAAAGCACCCAAAATAAGTAATGCAAAACGAGAAAAAAAAAGAATGCAGAACTTGGTTTAAATCCTTAAAAAAGAATGGAAAAGATGAATACTACATTCCGGAAATATAGTATTCTTCATAGCAGAACTTCAGGATGACCAATCCTAAAAATTTCCACCAGGCAGGTTTAAATCATATATCTTCAGTGTGTGCTGTTATTCATGTTTTCCCTCTCATTCATTTTTGATTGTTACAGGAAGCATGAAAGTGTCAACAAGAATGCATGATCAGCAAAAAAGGTCTCTCAATCGTATCAATACCAAACAGCTCCTCAAAATACTAGGCATCTTGGTCACTTAAAACCTTTACTTGTCATTTACAAGCAGCTCTTTCAAATGCAACTTAAAGAATAAGATAACTCACAAAGAAATAACATAAAATGCATATCAATATTAAAAGCAAAGGAAAATTCAACCTTTTTTCATTACAAATTGTTACATTGTTAAGGCAAATGAAAAAGTCTCTAAATACAAGAGCAAGCCATGAGCTGCCACTTAAAGCAAACATGTAGAAGCTCTGAACAGGGTCCAGATGACCCATCTCAAACCTTATCATGGAATACCAGCACCAGTAATGGACCAGCTCAAAACAATGCAATAAAATTTCCAAGCATTAACCCCCTTAGGTTTGATTAACTATTAAAAAACCCATGAGGTTTCCGAAATAACAGATATCCCCCTACCATTAAGTTTTAGGTGTTTGAATAAACGGTAGCAAATTTTAAATAACTCATAATAGTAAAAGTTCTACCAGATCGCCAATGGTTCACGTACAGTACGGGGATATTTGTTATTCCAGAAATCTCATAGGAACTTTAGTTATTTCTGAAACCTTGAGAAGTTTCGTTATTACATCATACCTCAGGGGTCAATGTCTTTAACTCAAAAAATTATCATAACCTAACTCATATAACTATTAGTTACAATCCAGAATTATGCATTACGACAATGAAAGTTGAAGAACCATTCTCTAATATTCATGCCACTCATAGTATAACAAAAATTAGAATTACTAACAAATTCAGACAAAGCATCAGAAAAAACTGCATGCATAAGGCACAGCTTCTGAACACAAATATAATGTAGGACTAATAATAAGTCAATAGATGAATGAACTTTACGTTATCAAATCTTTATACTCAATAAAAAACACATACTTATATGAAGAGATTTCAGATTGTGAGTTCTCCAACTGCCTCTCCAGCTTTAGCTCACTTGACCGAAGTCGGAGTGCCTGAAAAGGTTATACAAAGAACAGATATTTTAAGGGAAAACAAAAATGTATCCAACGCCAAAGACCACACAAGTCAACTGTGGATATAATTAAGAACAAAAGAATATATATTATTCTTATTAAAGCTTATGACCTTTTCTTCCAAACCAATTACTTCAGAAGCCAATATATTGGCACGCTCATCAGCTGCATTACATTCTAGTCGTGCAATTGCATATTCATTTTTGACAGACTCAAGTTCAACCTGCAAAGATGAGATGCTTCAAAATTTTGAAAGAGTGAGAACAAAAAAGGAAAAAAAAAAAAGTGATGAAATAAAATAACTCGTTTATAAATTCCACCACTAGAAAACATAAGGAACTAAGTTAAACAAACACTACCATTACATATGACAAACTTTGTACAAGATCCAAAATGTAGCAACATACCCATTTATCACTTTTTAGTAAAAATGGGCCAAGCCAAAATGATATTCCTTCAATTCCTCCAAAGCCTCAAAACAGCACATTGGAGATCGCAAAAGGCAAACCATTAATTAAGCTAATACTTTTCCTAGCATACCAAAATTGCTCCAACTTCCAAGAAAACCTAACATCCTATCATTGATAATAAAATCTTCAGTTTGCACACATTGATCCATCCTCAACTCTAAATAAACACCAAAGTGATAGAATAGTAAAACTGCTATGTTAAATAGTCATATTAATTTCCAGATCTTAATTTTCATTGAATGATTCACCAGAAAGTAGGGCTGAACCCATTAAATTACCATAAGCCCATCCATATATAATGTGAAATTCAGTGTGAGATTAGCAATATGACTGTATAATTACTATCCAGATCCAAGCCCTAATAACTGAATATATTGTTGCATATTGATTTCTTTCATTTAGTATGATCAATACCACCACAAGTGAAAAATAAGAATGTCTAGCTCAGAAAATTTAAACATTGGAGAAGAATCTTTTGTTCCTTATGTAGCAAAGATAAGTGCCCATTAAAAAGATGTCCCACATACTATAGACCATTTGCCTGTGATTTGCAAGACACTGCACATCAATGATTAGCATATATGTTTCACATCAATGATTAGTATATATGTAAGACTTTATACATGCACAAATACACACACCTATACAAAATGTTTCAGAGTTACACACATAGCACCTCATGTCAGTACCAGAACACAACCACTGTGTCCCTGACAATAGATCATAGCTTCTCATAAATTTCAACTAGGCCCTATCGGACAAACAACTATGCAAAAGCTCAGCCAAATCTCCCACTGACCCAACACACGACATGTGTTTAGAACTGTACAGCCTGAAATTTTAGCTGGAATACATTCTTTGAATTAAAGAAAAATCAAATGAAATTAAACAGGGATGGGAAAAAATTATATAAGGAAACCTATCCTCACAACCAATTATATTTCAGTCAATTTTTCTTAATTTTAATTAAAATTTTATAATTTTTAGTAGTCACATAATCAAATTGTCATGTACAGGAAAATAAAATACTATTTGCACCACAATGGAAAAGTAAATTATTTATGATCCATCATATTCAACAATATTTTTACTAAGTACTGTGTATTTTTTTAATTAATATATTTAAAATGGGGCAAGGATGGGGACTTGAAGATTGAAACACCAACCTTGCTCTTTTATAACCAGGTACAAAATAATTCTCATCCCCCTTCTTGCCCTCTTGATTAATGATTATTACCTCCCAACCCCACTATATTTGGGGCAGGTCCCTGCAGGTACCAGGGTCCCGAAAAATTTTTGGCATCCTGACGGCACTGTTAGCGTCAAACATTAGGCGAGCTCTATAAAATCTGCAGTGCCTTTGTATATGCTATATATATATATATATATATATTAAAGGAAGTTCCTAGGCCTTTATCTAACAATTTAAGCTTTAGACAAAGTAATAACTTAACAGGGAAGAAGACAATGCAAAGTTAAAAGACATAAATATCAATATTTTTAGAATATATTTGTAATCCCATCATAAATTGGATTTTTAGCCTTGGAATTCATTATAGAAGCCAGTAATACAGCAATCAATATACAAACTGGTTAGCACACATAGAAAATGTACAAATATAAGTACATAATATAATGGGAAGTTAAGTCTACATAAAGCTGGACTAAAAGCATGGCTCATTAACATCAAGTTAAATAACAATAAAAACTAACCAGTTGGGCCTTGATCTCTTCCTGCAACTGCTCCATGTCCAATTTAAGTTGGTTGACAACACTTCTCTGGTTAATAACATGCGAGTAATTAATTAAATAGATAATACTAATATACTAAAAATACAGATTTGATTCCATTAAGTAAGATCCAGGATCTATCAGCACCAGTGCTTTGAATGCTAGGATACAATCTGGGAATTTAATCTATAGAAATTTAAATTTGATAATTAGAAGAAAATTATCCTTCCCTTGAAATTGGACAGCCACCGTATCCTCAGTTTACAAGACAGCACATTATAACCCTATCCTAAATTAATAAATCCAATACTATTTATGCAAAATAATGTAAAAGAACATGTAACAAACAAATACCATCAAATAACATTAGTATGAAAAGTAACACTAAAAACTGGTGTAAGTCCTATTGACTCTAACAGTCTGGAATCATTTTCCGGCAACATGAACAAAATGGCAAAGTATTACAAAAATGCATAATATAATAACCCACAGTAATTGTACCACTTTAAAAACACACTGGAAGACAAACTGTGAACATAGCCATCAGTATTGTAGTTCAAAAGCCAACCTGTTGATTATAAGTATCAGTCATCGATGAATTTTCACTAGCTAAGGATTCCGCTAAAGCTCGTGAAGCCTCAAGAGATCGTTGCAATGAAAACTTTTCTTGTGTCAAGTCTTCTATATGCTGCATGCAAGAAAGATATAAATCATCTTAGACAACAAGCCCATGGAACAAATTTGTTGAAGTGATCATCTTCCAAGAAAGGAACAGTCCAAGGACCTATGCTACCTTTTGCTTAATATACAGAGATGTTTCAGAATTCATCAAAAACGTCCTAAATATTTAAATTTGTATGAAACCTCTCCTATGAATTTTTCTAAAGTCAACAGAGAAATAAGCTATATCTACAGGGAGTTAGAGAAATTTTGCACTAAACGGATTCCCAACAGATACAACAGGAAAACTGATCCACAATGCATAAATAAATGAAAATCAAGGAGGAAATGAAAGTAATAGCTCTGATCATCAAATGTGTCTAAAACAGGAAGGCAGCCTTTGAGACTATTAGGATTAAGGAAGCACATTAACCAGCTGACATGGATTAACTTCTATTTTTCCAGTCTTTCTAAAGAAACTAATTTCTACAGTCCATGAATACTGACAAGTGTGAACGTCTATATATTAAGTAGCACAGAAATGGAAATGCTGAAACATATTTACTCAAAAATATAGAGAACAGAAACATGGCAAAATGTGTGAATATAAAGAAATATAAGGGTTTTTTATAAATACCACATTTTTACTAATAAAAAAAGTACAGCAGCCTCTAAACTAAAGCCTACATATAAAGCATAAAGTAAGACTAGTGAAGCTGTTTTTACTGCTGCAAGCCTGTAAGCGGGAGAATGTGAACTATAACCAAGATACCTCACAACCAATAAGCACAAAAAAAAAAAAAAAACACTCCTAAAAACCCAGCATTTAATAACCATGTTATTTTCATCTCTCTCTATAATTTATTATTCTTAAATTACTGGTGGATTTAGCAGGTGCACCTTATTAATATGACATATAACCACATACTGTAAAGGTCCTTAATGTTTCTTGGGGTTTGAACAGATTTCTACAGGCAGAGAATAAAAAATGCGAAGGAGGGAAAAAATAGTGCGAAGAATGGCGAAACAACTAGTGGGAAGGGAACTATGATAGGAAGAAGGAAAGAACATATAGTGGGAAAGAGACAACAGATAGTGGGAAGTAGGCAACAAATAGTGGGAAGAAGGATGGAACAAATAGTAACAAGAAGGACAAAACCAAAGAGGATGATAATGTGGATGAAAGGGATTTCGAGGTTGGGGTTGATGATACTTGCATGGGGTTACCTAACTGGTGCACTTCAAATGGACTTATCACCTGTATTCAGAGTTTTGACACTGGTAAATTAGGACTTAGGAGTTGCAAGTTACAAATTATACCTGGATTCGTTGAGAGTTTGCCGAAGAGGAGAGGAGTTTCTGTAGTCCATCACAGACGACTACAAAGGTCAGTGCACAGCTAAGGAAGACAATTTTTCGAGTGTTCGCCAACAGTTGGAGAAGCCAGAGATGGAGAGAAGTTCCAAGACGTCAGAGATGAGTTTTAACACACTGGGGAAGAGAGGAGGTTTAGATGTCACATATTGAGAAGACGATGTGAAATCAGTTTGCAAGGCAGGGATTGAAATTGTTTACAAAAGTCGAAATGTGACATGGATTTTGAAAAAAACTAATACAAAGAATCGCGTTTATTTACCTGAAATGCGTTTTGAACTTTTTTAAAATTTCTGAAATGCCCCCGAAGCATTTTGTACCAGTTTCAGGGCATTTCAATCTCCAAAACGTTGTGCGTTTATGTGCTTCCTCTAGGCTATCTACTTCCAATTAAAAAAACTGTAGAATTTCAAATCAGGGGAGAACAATTGATTATCAAGGTTCTGTGATTTCCACTAAAAACATAAACTGGTACATAGACACATAAATTAACATGACTATTATATATTTTCTTTACCAAAGAGTAGAAAGCACTGAAAAGCCTATTTTATAAAACATTATGTACACTAGAATAACTTCCGAATCTTAATGTCTAAAATGTTCTTAGAGTAATACCCAGCACTTTTCCCATTATGACAAATAACACAATTTTTTTATTTTTTTTTGTAAAAGCACATGGAGTCATGGACAAAGTACCACCTTATGCAAGCCAGACATTTTCTATGAATCTATTAATTAAAAAAATTTTAAAAAAAAGTATACAATGTTCCCGCCCATTTAATGCCACAAGATATTTTAGAGGAATATTGAAATATTCAACCTACTTGCAAACATGCTACTCCAAAAAGCATAACAGCAGACTTTTGAACTTTTCTTTCAGTGGATAAATATGATAATATAAGAATAAAGTACAACAACAAACCAGCAAAAGCGACACATGCACCAAGTTTGTGTACCTGCTCCAGTGCAGCAAAATCTTCATTCTGTTTAGATGAATAGAATCCATCTCTCATCTCCATGCTGCTTCCATTACCATGCAGCCTTGATATGTCTGCTCCATTATTAGCAGAAACTGAAGAATTGCTTAGATAATCAAATGCACCTGACACATTAGAAACAATTGGCTTTGAAAATGGTCCAATAGGTTCAGTCTTCATGGAGGGCTTCTGGACAACAGATGATCCCAGAACAACTGTATTGTTTAATGGTGAACTATTAGACAAAAATGAATGCTTTTCTGCTTCAGACCGTTGAGAAGGTGTCCCTGATGAAGATCTTGAGACATTAAGAGAATCAAGGAAAGATGGACGAGATCTTGTCGAAGTAAATTCATTTGCGCCTGAATACATGGATACTTGATCGGAGAAACTTCTGGTATCAGAACTGAAACTTGAAGCTTCAGATGTTCTAAATGGCACACTGTGCCCAATAAGCAAACCACTGCTAGAGGTACTGAGCTTTCCTTCTCCCAGATCAAAGATTGAAGGATTAGCTAACTGTGGATCTCCCTGCAACTTTTTCCCAACTTCAAGGGCAGATCCTCTCAGGCTGTTGGTAGGTTGAGTAGAGTCTACCATTTGGCAAATATGTGCAAAGGAAGTCAGTCGCTTCCCCAAAGAAAGTTTTATAGAATTAAAAAGAAACATGTGAATTTTACTAGTTTAAATTAAACACCCTAAACAAATGTTCAAAAATCACAATGTACCTTCAAAAGAAGATTGGAATGTGTGGCCATTACCAAGTGTGGTGAAAATATTCTGAGGGCTCATTTTAGTGGCAAAATCACGGGAAAAACCAGGATTGACAGCTGAAGAGATCTTCAAAGAACTTAGATTTTCTTTTGATTGCATTTCTTCCGATCCTAGAAAATTAGATTTGATAGAACTGCTACCATGATTTAGACTTGCTTGAGGGTGTAGAGAAAAATTATGGTTATTTTTAACACCTGTTGATCCA
This sequence comes from Anacardium occidentale, assembly GCA_026122585.1. Classification (NCBI taxonomy): domain Eukaryota; kingdom Viridiplantae; phylum Streptophyta; class Magnoliopsida; order Sapindales; family Anacardiaceae; genus Anacardium; species Anacardium occidentale. The sequence continues at coordinate 13,640 of JAJEJH010000111.1, read as the reverse complement.
GCAGACTCTGAAGAAGCATCTATCTTAATTTTTTGATTGTCTGAATATGTGTATGCAAGATCTGCAGAAGAATATTTAAAATCATTGGCTGAAAAAGAAAAATTGTCATGTGAATCATTCAAAGATCCAAGTTCACTTTGCGGGGCTACTTCAATAGCTTTGTCGTGTTTGTTATTCATTGCAGGAGAAGGATCAGTTGTAGCTTTATCAGGTCCATCAGACGTACCAGGTCCATTGGAATCTGTGACTTGCACATTATCACCTTCTAAGCGATGTTTTTCTTGTAGGCTAACATCAGAAGCAGGAGGTTGCCAAACAGACAGAGTCTTCTTGGCTCGTTCCGCTGCCTTTTTCTTACGGAACTCCTCTAGCTGCAGAAGGAAAGAAAGAATATGTCAACTTCAAAAGAAAATTAAATACAGAAAATTGCAATAGAGGAAACACCTCTTGATGGCAAGCAAAGGCAGAGAAACATAATCAACAAACACTTACACATATGCTTCTGAAAGGAAATGAAAATTCTCTTTGACTGGAGAACTGGGGAAAGCTCATAGAGACATCAGTGCCAAAATTGTGAAATTAGAAACCTACCACTACATACTTAATTGGTATGACATCGGAGTATCAGACAAAGTTTGTTCATAATTACTCTGCAACTTTAGCTTTTCCAGCGATTGTTTCTCATAAACATATCTGGCAATCAAAGCCTGGTTACATGATAGTATGATCACAAGGGTAACAATTACTCAAAATTATACCAATATCAACAAAATTCCATAAACCATGTTAAATCTTACAAAACAATCTTAACCATAAGGCTAATAATGCTCCAAGAAATAATATAAAAACTAATTACGATGATTTCACCACATGCAGAACAATGAATCAAAGTTGCACCATTATTAAGCACTAGCTGGAAATCCCAAAAACAAAAAGGCACAATTCACGACAATTTGAAGACAAAACCAACTGATTTCCATATTTCGTACAAAAAAGCGATACAACAACTAAAAGAATCAATAGCCATCTCGTTTAACATCATCACAACATCTAAACAACAAAAATGAACTTGCCTTCCTCTTCCCGGCCTCCAAATGATCTTGTTTACGCGATATCGGCAACACCTGAGCCGACGCCATTTTATCCCAACGAAAGATTTAACGGCTCAAAATATCACAAGAAGGAATCGAATGAAATTTCAAAAAAACAACAAAAAGAAATAAAACCCTAGAAATTACAACAGAGCTCAGATCAAAGGTGGTGACGGTCCCAGATCTGATCGGGGAGAGAAAGGAGAAATTTGTGTCCGAGAAATATAAATATTTATTTAATTTGGATCCGTAATTGGTCTTGTTATGTCAAGGACCTCCGTTCTTTGCTTAACTCTTTTGCTCCTCCCCCAACTCTGCAAATGACAATTTTTACGTATTTATTTGCTGCATTCATTTTATATATATTATATTTTCTGGGGAGGATGAATTAGTGGCGGGGGCTGTTGACTGTTCGTGTCATAATTTGACGCATGTGGGAACAGAAGCCCATGCCACGTCTGCTGAATCCAAAATCAACCCGACGGCTTTCCTTTCCACAGTTGGATCATCAATATAACACTCCATTTTATACATTCATACAAAATTAAAATTAAACAAGAATTTAACCTTATTTAATTTTGACTTTTAAAATAACATTTTACAGGTTTTTTTTTCCTATTCTAATTTTTCTAATAATATCAGAAATATTCCCACCATGCAGCTTTAGGTAATAAAATAAAGGAGCAAGTTGATAATATTTAGTATAACAAAGTAAATTTTAATTGTTCATTAATTATTGAGAGATTTGCATTTTTTCCAAAGCCTTACGAAGACCACTGTATAATATTAGGGATTTAATTTAATTAATCTATTCAAAATGGACACCCAAAAAAGCTAAAACATAACGACTATAAAAGTTGGTCCGTCTTATGCTTTCTGGGCTTCATTAATATGGGCCCCGAAGGTCATTAAGTTGGATCCAACAGCTGACAATAATATTTTATTTTACATTCACGTCAAATAAAAATTTAGGAAAAATTTATTAAAATAATCTTTTTAAAAATTCAATTTAATTTATTTTTTCAGGGTATTCTTTAACCTAATTTTATGTATCCACATGAGCATTGTTTTTTTTGAAACGTAACAATGCAATAAATCACGTGTAATAGCAAAGTTTTATACAAACTTCATCTTTAACACGTATTATGATAAATTTCGGTAATTAATAATCTAAAAAATAGTAAAATTTGTTAATAAAATGATTTTTATTATGCTTAATTGAAGTTAATGTTAAAATTCAAGTATGTTGGGATGGATTTACAATATTGCTCACATTCAAAATCACAATGTAGAAAATTGGACAAAAAATTTTGAATTTCTCTTATTTTTGGTTATTTTTTATATTGTAAAAATAATTATGGAATTGTTGTATTTTAAAGTTGGTGTCAAATTGGAATAAAAAAATAGTAAAATTTAAAGAATTGAGCAAAATGAGTGATTCATACGTGTAAGACCCGCCGCCCCGAGTACCCCTGCTACCGAACAATAAATCTCTTTCTATTTAATAAACTGGAAATTGGGTACCCGAGATGGGAATCCTACGAAAAAGGAACCTACTGCTATACATCTGAACACATGCGGAAGCTGAAAAATAAACTGAAATATACAATGAGCCCATAGTTGGCTTTTCATATATATATACAAACTGTTCTTTACATGGTTCTGTACATCTGAACATATACATTTACAAGACCTCACAGGTCCAAACTGAAAATACAACTGAAAACTGGTGTGTGGGGTCTCCTCTCGCAAGCCTCGGTCCATCCGCTCCTCGCCAGCAGCACACTGACCTGAAAAGGAAGGAAGAAGGAAGGGGATGAGTGATAAAGATCACCCAGTAAGCATTCCTTACTTCCCTCGCCCAATCAAGCAACAAGCACACACAAGATTGGCCTCGGCCCTAATCATACATCTAGTCGCTTGCTGGCGCTGAAACTGATTATTCTGAATTGCTGTTATCTGATTACCTGATTTCTGATTATCTGATTATCTGTTTATTAATTAATCATGGCATGATGTGAATGTCATGTCATGCTAGCTGAAAATAACTGATGATGCATGCATCTGAATCTATCTTTGAATGTACCCGAAGGTACCTACTGTGCTGATCAGACTGATGAACACAGGAATTCGGCATCTTGGCCAAGTGGGCTGAACATTCTAGCTACTGGCTACAAAGCTGAATCTGAACTGCTACTGAGCAATCTGACTGGTGTCAGAAAGCTAGGTCCCATAGATGCCCCCTCGAGTTCACCCTAAACTGTAACTCATACATTGGGTTCTGACTGCTGAAAACTACTGAAATCGGATCCTTGGATCCTCTTTCAGACTACATGTTATGCTCTGGTATGCTCATGCAGCATTTGTTATCTGATTATGCTCTTATCTGATGTGATTTAGCCTTTGGATGGATTACCAATCCTTTATTAATTCATTTCTACCTTTTTCTGGGAAAATCACTGGATGCACGGGCATGCTATAGGACCCGCCACCCCGAGTACCCCTGCTGCTGAAGAATAAATCTCTTTTATTTAATAAACTGGAAATTGGATACCCGAGACGGGAATCCTACGAAAAGAACATCCTACTGAACTAAATTACATTGTAAGCGGAAGCTAAACTGAAACTGAAAGATACAATGAGCCCAAACTGGCTTTTTATATATTTTTAACTGTTCTTTACCCTGTTTTGGAAATATACATGAAATACATACAAGACCACACAGGCCAACTGAAATAAAATACATCTGGAAAGTGTGTGTGGGGTCCTTTCTCGCAAGCCTCGGTCCACCCGCTCCTCGCCAGCAGCAAACTAACTTGAAAAGGAAGGAAGAAGGAAAGGGATGAGTGATAAAGATCACCCAGTAAGCATTCCTTACTTCCCCCGCCCAAGCAAGCAACAAACACACACACAAACTTGGCCTCGACCCTATCTATACATTTAGTCGCTTGCTGACGCTGAAACTGCTGATTCTGGATTAACTGTTATCTGATTACTGATTTCTGATTATCTGATTAGTCATGCCATGATGTGGATGTCATGTCATGCTGAACTGAAAACTGAAACTGATAATGATGATGCATGCATCTGAATCTATCTAACTGTACCCGAAGGTACCTGCTGTGCTGATCAGGTTGATGAACACAGGGATTCGGCATCCTGGCCAAGTGGGCTGAACATTCTAGCTACTGGCTAGAAAGCTGAATACTGATCTGCTGCTGAGCAGTCTGACTGGTGTCAAAAAGTTAGGTCCCACAGATGCTCCATCGAGTTCACCCTAAACTGTAACCCATACATTGGGTTCTGACTGCTAAAATCTACTGAATTCGAATCCCTGGATCCTCATTCAGGCTACATGTTGTGTCATGCTATGCATATGCTACATTCTTATCTGAATTCTGGGTTATTTGATGCCATTTAGCCTCTGGAAAGGTTACCTATCCTTTATTAAATCATTTCTGTCTTTTTCTGGAAAAACTAGCGGACGCACGGGCATGTGGGCCAAGCACACGGTCGTGTAGGAGAGACACACGGTCGTGCCAAGCAAAGCACGCAGGCGTGTGCCCAGACACACGGTATCGTGCCCCGGTCGTGTGTCTGGTCGTGCTCTCCTCTGGAAAATCTGGGCTGAAACACGTATGGAACTGACACATGGCCGTGTCCCTCAGGACACACGGTCGTGCCCCTGCAAATCTTGGCCGTGTGTACCACGAGCACACGGGCGTGCTCTTGTAGAAATCCAACCACACGGGCGTGTGTCTGCTAACACACGGGTGTGTGCTTGGTTCTGCAACACGAGCAGCAACCTAGAGAAAGCAGGAAACCCATCCAAACACATCCATTCCTCATCCAAACTGAAATTAACTGGAAACATGCATCAATGGCAACTCAATCATCACATATACATCATCAATTTCATCATCCATCCAATATCACTGAATCCACCATGGCAAATCTACCATTTCTCTCACTAACACACACAAGCAAAGCAAGCATGCATTTTGGGTGGAGAATCATCATCTCATCAACATATATCAGCATACAAACATATCACTGCAAACTGGAAACGAGAATATCGTTTCCAACATCATCAAACAAGCTGGGAAAACAAAGAGAGAGTAAGAAACACTTACCTCTCGTCATGGCTGCTGGAAACTCTAACCCAAGCTAATCTCTGGTCTCTCTAACTGGGTTGGGAGCTGCTGAAAGCTGGAAATCCGCTCTAGGGTTGGGAGCTGCTGAAACAAGAGAAGCTGAGCTGAAGAAATGGGAAAAAGCTGGGTGAGAAGCTAATAAATCTCCCGTCTCTCTCTCCTGCTACCCACCTGCACGGGCGTGCAAGAGGGAAAATGAAGAAAATTCATTTCCCGCGCTTCGCATGATTGAAACCTCCCTAAAGGCATCATACGAAGGCCACTCGGCTCTGAAAAACTACCATCTCACCCTTGAACTTCTCAAGACCCCCACCCTATTCCTAGTTATATTTCTAACCCCAAAACTCTATCCCTAAGGGCTTTTCTAGAAAAACCCGGGATGCTACAATACGTAAAAAACAAATCACACATTACTGAAAATGTTGGGACGAATATAAATTCATTATATATACTTAGGTATTTTTGTATTTTTTATGACAAGAAATAAGTCAATTCTTATTAATATGATAAATATTTTTATAAAATTATTAAAAAGAAAAAATTATCTTCAAATTAAAAAAAAAAATTATCCTCAAAATTCTATTAAATATTTTTTTTACTTTAGTTTATATAAATTAAAATTAAAATTAATAAAACTTTTATTAGTATGAATATTGGTAGAGAGTGTTAGTGATAAATAGTTTAAATTATATTTTTTTAATTTAAAAAAAGTTTGGAGAGTTTTTTAAAATTTGAAAGGGGATTTTTCTAATTTGAATGTTTTGTAGGGGTGTTTTAAAACTTTTAAATTTTAATATATCATTTAATATTTTCAAAAATAATAATTACATTTAAAATAATAATAAATTAGAAGTATAAGTGCCATATTAAAAACTATTAAAATTACGATATATTTTCAAAATATATGAGTGAATACAACACTTTTTAAAATAAAATAAAAAAATAATTTACCCACTTATAATAAGTTTAGAAATAACATTTATATCTCAAATACATCTCTATTATAATATTTAAATAAAATGATGTGTATTTAAGGTAAAATATAATTTTTAAAAGTTTTAAGGTTTTTTCAAAATTTGAAAAAAATTGAGATGTTTTTGAAAATTTAAGATGGAGTTTTGAAACTTACAAAAGTTTTAGGAGTGTTTTAAAATTTTTAAAATTTTAATATATCTATGAATAATTTCAAAATGATATTATATTTTAAAAAAACACAAATTAGAAGTATAAATATTATAATTATAAAATATTTTTAAAACCTATAGATAAATATAATAATTTTTAAAACAAGAAACAAAATCACCTAATTACCTTTAATCAGTTTGAAAAATCATGTGTATACCCTAAATACATTTTTATTATAACATTTACATAAAATAACATTAGTACCCTTTAATTAACTTTTTTAAAAGGGGGGAAATTTAAGTTTTTCAAACTTAATCTTAAGAAATTGGCATTTCATCAAACCTTGCGTGGGACATAGTGGTTTGGCCTTTATCTTATTTTATTGGATCAATAAAGATGAAAAATTCACTGGGAAAGTCAAAAGTAAATGGTCAAGTGACTATTTTTCAAAATTTGATAAAAAAACAACTCGGAATCTGCATTCAGTCAACAACGCGGAATCGGCATTCACTCAGTAAAACTCTTTTTAATTTCTTGAACAATTTTCAGAACTATGGCTACGTATAAAGGCCAAAGGACATGTTCCCACCCATAGTTTGAGACGGTGATAAAGTCCCACCTGTTAAGTTTAAGAAACTCAAAATCTCACACATTAACTGTTAAATCTAACAGTCAACAGTAAATTAAGAGATAAATTTGTCATTTTAGAGTTAAAATTTATAAAAATATAAAATAATATTTAAATATATATAAAAATATATTAAAATTTATAAAATTTTAAAAAATATTTAATTTTGAAAAAATAAAAACCAGCCATACATGCATAAAATAGAGCAGGGTGGTAGATTCCGTACGCGAGGATTCCGAGGAGGCAGTCAGCCTCCTCTGACTCCTAAAAAAAGGTCGAGAAAGCGGCTGGGAGTAGTACGTTTTGGTCTTACTTGACCGTTTTCGACCGTAGTTTGAGACGGAGGTGGCCAAATCGGCCTCCCTTGCCGTTGAGTGGCGGGGGAAGCGGCCACTTGAATTTACTTGCCATTTCTTGAGCCCAGCTGCGGTAGGCATTGGCAGTACGGCGGCAGCCCGGCGACTTGCTTTTATTTTTAAATTTAAATATTTTTTGCCTCGAGCCACAAGGCCACAATATATTTAAATATTATTTTATATTTTTATTATAAATTTTTGTTAATAAGGGTATTTTTGTTATTTTATAAAATAGGTTAATAAAATTAGATAAAAATTAGATGGAAGATGGGAATCTAGGCTTTGAAAAGTGAGTGGATGGGACTTTGCCCTCGCCTCAAATTATGGATGGGACTAAGTCCTTTGGCCACGTATAAATGATAACCCAGAACTTCTTGTCTCCGAGGCGTTGTTCTTCCAGTACTTATAGCACTTCCAACAACGCTTTTGCTGCCTTCTCTTGCTCTTTTCCAGTGGTTTGGGCAAGTGAGAGAAAAATCCATGTACGGCCACAAATTTTATTAGCTTTGAGGTTGATTAAAGAAGTTTTCAACCGAAACTTGGATATTTTCAGCCATCAAAGGAAGTAAAGATTGGTGGGTTCACCTTGTCGACGGCAACTTTTATACAAGGACAATTTGATCAATGAGATAGAAAAACCAAATTACATATCAGTGGAAAGAAAAGGAAACTGCACTGGCTATATCTCTATTCTGCCTCCCTAGTCTCACTTCTTAATTTGCAACTTTAACAGAAAAAGAATCAAAGATAATCAGCTTATAAAGTTTTGATTAAACTACATCAACTTCATCAGCACCAGACGTTTTTAAGGTCCCATCTCCTGCTACCTTGCCCTCACCGCTCGTATAGATAGTTGAAATGAATAATAAATAGCCGCAAAAATTAATGAAACTAACCACTGTTAATACCTTATAGTATTTGTCCAGGCGACTGTGGTTCAAAGTGACAGAGAAAAGGCTTTGATTAGCGTGGACGCACAATATGTTAAGGAAGCTTCCTATTCCGATGACAAACTCGTTGATTGCTTTTACGTACTCCTCCGTCAATTTCGGGAACCGATCACTCACAAATTCATTCAGTCCATCAGTAGCAAGGCTTTGCATAAGACGTAAAAGGAAGAACTGCGGAACTAGCCAGAAAATGCTCATCGGAATAATTTCGGCATCGGAAGCGTCTAGTAATCCATATTTATTAACTATAATCAACCGGTGAACTTCAACCCGCCAGGCAACTAAACAGCAAAAGATAGAGAGCATCATCCCAGCCCAAATTTTAATTTTTTGAGCTTGTTTCTTTGTTTTTGTATCCCAGTTTCGAACAAATAACTTCAACAGATAGACTATGATTTTACTCGAAATGGACTTCACTATGAGCACAAAAATAAGTAAATTGGGAGAAACCATGTTGTTTCCCTGCTCAGGGAATAAGGTATTCCCTGCTGACACTACCAAACCCAAAACAACGAAGTTAGTCCACAGGGGAACCATTTTAAAAACAAGTTTTATCGCCTGCACCTCTCTCACAGTGATGAGCCTTCCCGCGCTTTGTTGATCTTCTGCGCTGAGATGTGAGGGCTCTTTAATGGCAGGTTTGTCTGGCCTTCTGCAGTTCAGGAAATCTGTTATGTTATTCATGTTTATACTTTATACTTCATATCTAGTTCAACATACAATGTTTACAAATATATAATGGAGTTGACAGGAGAGATCAGAGGATAAATATGCATCGTGCCTACATCATTAGTTTTTCTGTTTAAGGCCAACATTATAACAATAACAAAAGAACAAGGTAGGGATCTATATACCTGAGGATTTTTAACTGCCATATCAGCATGAAGGCCTCGACAACATGGAAAATAGTTGATCGGCTGCCACGGCGAGCTGATTCTTTGCAATGATAAAAACGGATACCCAATAAGAACAAGATCAGAGTGCTCCCCATAATTGACGCTGAAATGATGAGACGTATTGACCATGAGTAATTAATTACAAAGAAGTATACGGATGATACAACACCACAAGACCAGGCAACAAGCCACCACAATCTCTTTCGAGCCTGTACTTGATCCTCATTTTTGTTCGGTTCATGGGCTCTCAACTGATCATCAAGAAATGCCTCCAAGAAAGTCCGCACTCCAGCTTCACCCGCTGCCAGTAGAACCACTCCAATCATGTTGAATATGTCAGACTTTGACTTTGGACATAGATGTGAGGCCGTAAAGCACAGAACCACCAATCCCTGCAGAAAACAAATGAACGATTGTTGGTTTCTTAATTCTGTTTAATGTTAGCAGATTAGCTTGTACAGACGGTCGTAACATGCTCAGCCTGAGGAGAGAAAAAAAATTAAAATAAACATATATACTTACACAAATCAAGGAGACCACTGAACAAATAAGGACTCGGAGGTGACTCAGAAAACCATACGAAGTGTAGATGAAAACAAGTGAAGCTGATAGTCCCTCCCAAATATTCACAAATACTGCAGCTTTCTTGAGATCATAGTTGCTCGACTCTGTGAAGTACGTTACTAAGACAAACAGTACAGTACAGTATACAACCGTGTAGCCGAACACCAAGCCTTGGAATCAAAATCACCGTTAAATGAGTGGAATCAACCATAAATAAAACTCATTCGACTTGAAAAAAATAATACAATATTTTCCTATCTAAAAAACAGAGACTCAGAAAATAATAATAATTTTTGAGACTAAAAAACAAGTCGACGATATAGAAAGTAAAAATTGACAAACAAAATGGTGTAAAAATGGCAAGGTGCAGCGGCACAACGAGGTTCGTCAGGCCAGAGGGCAAGATGACCGAACCCAACCCTCCAAGGAAGGCGGCTAGGCAAGGGATCAGGGAGAGGGCCATTCAAACCACAGAATAAATGGTGTATATGTTGTATGTTATTAAAAATACAACTACTTGGATAAAAAATGGAAACTAAGAAGCGAAAGTTACCTGAAGCAAACCCGGCTGCCTTGCAAAAACAAATGTAATAGCGCAACCAGCCCTTAAATAAGGAAAATATTTGGCCATTGAAGGGGTTGTGAAGCTTCAAGGTTGACAGCTTATTCTCTGAGGTCATTTTGGCTGATCGTTCAGATTCACGTCTAGCAATGCCAAGGCTTCTCTCTTTACAAGTAACCGCATAGATAGAAGCTCCTTCTTATGATTCTTCCTGGAAAGTAAGGAGACTACTCTTGGGCACCACGCTTCTCCAAAAGTGCGTGGCAATAACATTTTGATGAAGCTCTGTGGGGCTAAGGACTCGACTTAACCGCGTTGGAGACGTGGAACACCACCATCCATTAATTCCCTGGAGAGCATGAATAGGAATTTCACGAACCGACTCAGGTCACGTCGGATTTTTAAGATATTTATTTATTATGTTCTTCACCAACCAGAGTTTTGACTTTTTGTTGGTAAAAATTCTCATGTCCAACGTGTATGTCTGGCAAAAAAGAAAACAAAGTAAAAGAGAGTAATTGGTGAAGGAAATGTAGGTGGGAGCTGGAATTTTGAAAAATCACTGTTGGTGAGACTCAAGGGCAGAAATATAGAGGATAAAAACAAGGAAAGGAGGAGGAGAGCATAGATGAGTGTGCAAAAAGATAAGAATAGAAAGAGAGTGCCGACCTCTTTCGAATGTGATGCAAATTGTTTAATTTTAATATTTCATTGTAATTGGATAATTCAGACCGCAGATCCATTGTTCCATAGTTGTTGCGTATGTTCGCACAAAAGTTGGTAGAGAGAGCCAGCTGGTTTGAAGAAATCCTCCCGCCTTGCAAGGAAATACACCATAAAGGGGTGGTCTGCCTTGCCGCCACTGCCACCGCCACCGCAAGGCCAAAGACAAACTCTCACCCAAGGTTTCTTTAATTAAAACCTAATACCTATGAAAGTTAAAAAAACCAAATATGTACATTTTATGTGAAAAAGTTAAAATAACTTTTATAAAAATCAATAATACTAATATTGAAATAAAATTTAATATAAATTTATTAAAAAAATTTTAAAAAATAAATAAAATAAATATTAAAAAAAATAGTCACTGTTATTGACAGTGTTATCGGTGGTGGTGGTTGACTTTGACCTCATCAGATGGTAAAAAACGACCACTTAATTTGATTGACGATAAGATCTGATCATTTCAATAATAAATACGATTAAATATTTGACGGTGATAGCCAGATCTAGCCATCTTTACCATCGAAGACGGTAAAAAATGGTAAGAATGTTTCATACTGACTATTTTCGACTATTTTTTGTGATGAAAACAGTTAAATCTAGTCACCTTCATTATTTTTTCTAGCCTCTTTCGTTATTGTGACGACGAGATCCGGTTGTTAATAAAATTAGGTAGTCTTTTCCAGTCGTTTGGTGAGATTAATGTCAACTATCGCCGTCAACGACGTTGCCAACAACGGTGACTACTTTTTTAAATATTTATTAATTTAATAAAAATTATTATTATTATTATTTTAATCTTTTTTTATTTTAAATTTATATTTTAATATTTTTATAAATTTTATTTTTTAATTTTATTTAAAAATATAAAAATATCTCTCTAATTTTAGTCAACAGGTGTGAATTTAAAAATCTTGGATGAAAATATGTCATTTGGCCTTAGGATAAATATATAATTACCCTTTTTTCACACCTAACATTACTTATATATATATATATAGGCCAAGCAATCGATTCCCATCCAGGGTTTTCTTAAATGATAATGTTCCATTAAAAAAGTTTTAAAAAATCAAATATTTATATTCTTTATAATTTTTTTAACATTTGATAGAAAACTATCAAAATGCTCTACATAAAAAATAAATACTATTAATATTAAAATAAATTTTAATATAAAATAATAATAAAAAATTTATAAAATAAATTAACATATTTAAAAAAATATAAAATACTAGTTGCGGTGGTTACAAAAAACCTAACAAAGTGATAAAAAATGACCACCTGATTGAATTGATGGTCAAATTCAACTAGGTAGCCATTTTTAGTCACTTGATTAAGTTTTCGATAGCCATCCTTGTAATAGCCACTTTTTCAAAATTTTTTTAATATTATATTAATATTATTTTATATTTTAAATGTTTTTATAAGTTTAATTTTTTAAATTCTTTTTATTATAAAAAGACAAAAATACCTCTTTGTTCATTTAAATTTTACGTTTGACTATTAAATTTAACTGTTAACTTTAATCAACATATAAATATTTAGTTTTTTTGTTTTTAACTCTTTGAGTGACATTTTATTAGTTAAAAAAACTTTGGGTGGAAATATATTGTTTGACCATATATATATATATATATATATATACTAAATTACAAATTGTTACATTGGTGGTTAGATGATAGAATTTTATTTTAAGTTAATTTAATTGTTGAGTAAAATGATAAATTTAGTTGAAAATGGGTAGATTTTTCTATTGTAAACAATTCACCAATTTGGCCCATTAATTTGAAACATAAATCAACATCCTATGAAAACATTGCACAGCAATAAATGAATGCATTTACGAATTGGCCAAAGGACATTTTCCCACCCATAGTTTGAGCCGGGGACAAAGTCCCACCCGCTCACTTTTAAAAGCCCGAAATCCCACCCATTGACTGTTAAATCTAACAATCAACAGTGAGTCAAGGGGCAAATTTATCATTTTAGAGTTAAAATTTATAAAAATATAAAATAATATTTAAATATATATAAAAATATATTAAAAATTTTTATAAAATTTTAAAAAATATTTAATTTTGAAAAAATAAAAACCAGCCAACGCCGCCGTGCCGACAACGGTGGCTACAGTTGATAGAACCAGGTGGCCGGAACGGCCTCCTCCGGCAAAAAAAAAGGTCGGAAACGGCTGGAGATGGCCAGCTTTGGCCCCAACGGCCGTTTCCGACCAAAGTTTTGGGCGGAGGTGGCCAGATCTGACCTCCCTTAGAATTAGGTGGTCGGAACGGCCACTTGGTGCCATTCGCTGCGGCCATCGTCGCTCGCACGGCGGCGGTGGTTGGCTTTTATTTTTTTAAAATTAAATATTTTTTATTATTTTATAAAAATTTTTAAAATTTTAATATATTTAAATATTATTTTATATTTTTATTATAAATTTTTATTAATAAGGGTATTTTTGTCATTTCATCAAATGGATTAATGAATTTGGATGGAAATTGGATGAAGGGTGGGAGTTTGGGCTTTTAAAAATGAGCGGGTGGGACTTTGTCCCTGCCTCAAACTATGGGTGGGAAAATGTCCTTTGGCCT